>CAVNYN010228943.1:0-79885 GCA_963692815.1 Nyctanthes arbor-tristis | reverse complement strand
ATCAGGTTTGTGCTTGAAAAAATCGGGTTTGTGCTTGAAACCTGGAGTCTGAACGGTTATGGTCCGGTCCTAGGCTTTGACATAAAGCCCGAAAAAACCCAAAAAGCCCAAAAATTATGACTTAGTATTTTGCAGTTTATCTTCAAATCTAAGTTTTGATACATCATAGAAAGAAAAAGGTGAAAGAATTTAAATAGGAGACATTTGTAAAACATGATTTGAAGAGAATGACACTACTACAAAAAAGCAAAATAGACGTCGGTTGTAATGATAAATACGCATCGGTTTTGACGGCGATATCTATGTCAGCGATGCGCATTGTAAAGGTATACGTGTCGGTTGTTGGCCGACATCTAAAGGTCACAATAGGCATCGGTTGTCTTACAAAAACCGATGCCTAAATTCTATTTAAAAAATAAATAAATAAAATAAAATAAACAATAGCAACCGATGCCTATTGTACAATAGGCATCAGTTGTAGTGATACAACCGACGCCTAAAGTCAATTTAAATAAATAAATAAATAAATAAAACACATGTCCCATTAATACCCACAGAGTCCCTTCATAATTTCATCAATTTCAAGGCCACAAGACGTAGAGAACACTCAAATGTAATTGGCAACCAGCAGCATGCAGAAGTCACCAAACATGTCAGCCTTTCATAAATGCCCAACAATGAAAACATTGTTTCAAGCTTACAAAAAATCAGTAAAAAAATAAAAAACCATAACATTTAAAAGAGAAAAAAAATTAACAACAATAATAAACTAAAAACCCAAAACATTTCAAAAATTCATCTCCTTTAGCATGCAAACAAAAAATCCGACGCCATCTCATTTCATAATTCATTTCATAATAGTACAGCTCGACGCACCGACATAGACGAAGGAGGTGCCGGATATGCCCAAGAAAATGGCGGTGCCACCGTCAGCGTTCAGAACAAGCAGACCCGAGGGTTGCCGGACTTCCTTCAGAGTGACAACTTGAAGTACGTAACAATGTAAATCAACCAAAGGTTTCTATCAGTTTGCATCTTGAGATGGAAAATCCCTCTTGAGAAGCTTTTGGTTGGAGCTAAAGAAGACAATTTCTCCATTTGTTTTTCTTTTCTTTCTGGGATTTCAGATGGCTTCCTTTTTCTATTTATAAGTAAGGGAATGAAAGTGTCATTTGTAGAACTTAGTATTGTTCAAGAGGACCACTATTGACTCACTACAATCAATAGTTGTCAAGATTGCCAGATTTCTCTGTGAAGAAGATGAAGTAGGATTCACGAATAAGGCTCTAGAGAGAGGGGGGAGAGAGGGAGAGGCGTGTATATGTGTAGCAACCAAGAAAATTTAAATTTAAGTTTATGATTTTTCAACTCGTGTCACTACAACTTCTTTGACTTTTCAATGAGAACGGAAATTTCGTAACTTAACAAAAGTTCAAGTTGACCGAAATAATTCAAAACTTATCAAAATAATTCCTAACGAATTAATTTCAAGAACCGAACATTCTAAGTATATGTCAAAAGTATATGTCAAGATGTCAACTTCTAATAATTTCCTATCGAGCCAAAAACTTTCAAATTGTTAAACTTTGGTCCCTTCTTTTCCAATTGAACTAATTCTATTTAAAGCACAAAAAGCCATTTTCACACTCCCTAAGCTCCTTTATCCCAGAACATGTAACTCTCTCCCCAAATCTTCTTCATCTTCTTCTTATTCTTCAAAAATCAACTAACAATCATTTTTCCTCTTTTTGCAGACAATCAACTCAAGGCTAGAAAACAACTTCAAGCTACACATCAAACAATACAAAATCACAACAAGAACCAGATAAACAATTCCTCTCTTGCTATATTCGTCCTACTTTGCTATAGAAACACAAACAAGAAGTACACTAGTATTCACCAACACTTTATATTTACATTCTTCATTTTCCTTCCCAAATATCAAATAACAAAAAAAAAATAATAATAAAAATAAATATAAAAATTCTGAAATCGCAGCAGTGTCTTAGTCAACACAAGAAAAGCCAAAAAATGGGCCCATCTTCATTTCATCTCCAAACTTCGTAAACTTGGTGTCTATGGCTTCCTCTCATTGCGAGGAACACAAATATATAAATATCTTGGCCGGAAAGCGACCATACTCTCCAGAAAATTGTCAAAACCACCGAGTACTTTCACCATAAACCACCACCATACTTTTTAAAACTTACATGGTTAGAAAGAGCACGCCTAGAGCTTTCTATTCCACTAATTTTTTCTTCAAATCGTTGGATTTTTTGTTAGATTTTGATTTTCATCTTTTTCCTCTTTTTTTGAAAACTCACGAACACTTTTTGCTTCTCCTCCTTCAAACATTGCACGCAAGATATTAGATCTAAAATATTGTACATTGGTTATTGCATTTTTGTCCCCAAAAGATTTGAAAATGTGTAAATTAGTCCTAAACTAACGGTCTACCTAAGTCTTGACCCAAAAATTTCCAAGACATTTAAGTTGACCCTAAAGTTATAATCTAAATTTAAGTTGGTCCCCGAATATTTTAAATAATTAATTTTGACCCCTAAACTTTTAAGTTTTGCATATTTGGCCCTTAAACTTTTAATTCTAATCATATAAGTCCCTAAACTTTTAATTTAACTTAAATTGACCATCAAACTATCGTAATATATTAAATTAAAGTCCTTTAACTATTATAATTGTTTAATTAGACCTCTAAAGAATTTAATTACTTGATAAAGGTCCTAAATCCTAGATCAATCAAATTAATTGTGAACTCTAACACTCATAAGTGATCAATTAAACCTTTAAACGTTTTAAAACTCCAAAAATCTTAATACTATAACTTTCATAAACATTCAATTAAATCCTTAAAGTTTAATATTCTCCTTACAATGATAATTTAAACATACTAAATCACTTTAAACTTTCATTTGCTAGACGAGGGCGCTTTAAAGTTCCAAGTTTGAGTAGCATCACTGCTCGTACAACATTTCAAGAAAACTTTTTCGAGACTGTGTAAATTTTAGTTGATTGATTGTATCATTTTCTTATGTGTTGATTATAGTTGTGACTTGAATGTATAAAAATATTTGCCAAGGATCGCAAATTAGTCTGGAGTCAAAAGTAGGCCCTTGGGATAGCCCACCATGCATTTATGATACTAGCGCTAGATCGCAAATTGGTCCGGGGTCAAAAGTAGGCCCTTGGGATAGCTCACAGTACAACTTTAAAAATTTTAAATGTTAAAGAGTAAATTTTATGATTGTGATCACATATTTGGTTTGACATGGATTAATTGACTTGCCCCACTGAGTATAATATTATTATTATACTCACCCCAACTTTCCCTCATTCCAAGTTAAGGGGCTGGCTGTGGTGAAGGCGACGAGTAGGGTCAACTAAATATTTTGACTAAATACTTATGTATTGCCCTTTTTGTTAAATATTTTATCAGTATTATATTTTGAACAATTACTTTTGTCGACAACTTTAAACATATATTTGGGGCATTATGTAATTGAAATGATTATCATGTTTCCACACATATTCTTACCTTATCTATTTATCTGTTTCAAAAAAAAAAAATTTATTCGCTAAATTCAAAAATGAAAATGTAACTTTTAGTAGCGTTCCAAACTTTAAGTAATTGGGACATTGCAATGTAAATAAGGGATGGGATGTAGTACAAGGGTGATTGAGTGATTGCCATTGATTTGACTGGTAAATAAATGGAAAATATATCAAATGCTTTTATAAAAGAGAGTAGACGTCAGTTCCTCTCGAGGAACTGACGCCTATTGTGTCTTCGGCTCTCCGACAATGGCCGAAAGGTGGAAGACAATTAAAGGAACCGACGCTTCTTTATTAATACATGTCGGTTCCTAGAGGAACCGACGTGTATTGCATTGCCCGCAACTGATGCCCATTGTTGATACAACCTACGGGTGTCGGTTGTGGATGAACAACAGACGCCTATAGTAGTGCCATTATTTTCACAATTACCACTGTATGTGTTTTGTGTCTCGTTTTTCCCAACAACCATTATGTATGTCTATTTTTTTATCCAATTCTGTAGTAGTGTTATGTGTTTATTTTTATAAGTCAAGTTATATGTCTTTACATTTTATAAAAATAAGGAAAAAAAAGATAGTTACTTAGATAGTCGTAGTATAGTTGATGTGTAGTTGTTTCACTAGTTTTGCATTCGCTCTTGTATGACAGATTTAAACATAAATGAATGAAATTGTTGAGTCAATCCATATGATGATAATAATTATATAGAGAAAAGAGATAAGTTGGAGATGGAGAGTAATAGCAATTTAGAACATCGATTTTATAACTAAAAAATATAATAAAAAAGACTCTCAGATACATATGAGATTTTTTTTTGTTTTTATATTGGAAAATAAATATTGATTTGTCATGTACATGCGAAGTTTGTTTCTTTGTTATATTTATAAATTTAGGAAATTACAAACCCAAACAAAATCCGAAAAGACCGAACAATTACCTGAACCCAGTCCAGGACCGAAACCAAATGGGCTTGCCGTTTACAAGCCCGAAACTAGACCGAACTGAAAATAATCAGTCCGGTCTTGGGCCTTTCAAAACCCGAGCCTAAAACCTAAACGCATACCCCTGCATATAGGGTGTTGTGTTTGTACCTTCTCTGCATATTACTGGGATTGCCTTATTTTGGAGACAGAGCTTCACATTATCCTTGATGGCATTTTGCTTGCCTTATTATGATTTCATACTATAAAATCATATTCATCATAAGAAGATTAATTAATCACAAACAATAAATATAAATAACTCACAGTTTAATATCATATAACAAAATTGATAACTATTAATATCTATGTCAAAAAAGCAAAAATGAATTGAAGGAACAAAACTGAATGAGTACTCTTCGTTATCAATTTCATTAATAGCATGGCGGATGAGGACTCTGTATGTGTGTGTGTGTGTGAGAGAGAGAGAGAGAGTGAGAGAGAGAAGCAAAGAGAATATTCAGATGAGGACAAAAAACTAAAAGGGATAAGCATCAAAGTGACCGCACTGATTACTAAAAAAACAATTAAAAAGACCAAAAATCCCCCACTTAAAACATTTTAGGCAGGAAAATTGCGGTCAAACTGGACCGCAAGACTTCTCATTTAATTAATATATATAAATATATTGATATCAATCAATCAATATATCAATACCCTAAAATATCAATCCTATAACCAAATCAAAATTAAAAAGGGGTCACGGGAATTGACCTAGTAGTTAAAGGTTCGTTCCTTACTGAAAATTCCTGAGTTCGAATCCTATGTGCCCTGCTCTGCCATTCCCTTTTGATCAAAAATAAAATAAAACCAAAAGGAACAGAACTTGTTCTAAAGCGTCGAATCCAAACTTTAAGTATAAGCGTCATCTAAGAGAGGGTTATGCGTTCTTTTTAGAACACAGTTTAGTCATAAGTAGTGTTCTAGAAAGCGTGAGGGGTGAAAAAACATCAAGGCCAAACTTTGAGCTTATGCGCTCCTAAGCGTAACAATGCGAGATAAAAGCGCAATTAATGCGTGATAAAGCGCAATGCGTGACAAAACCTAGAGCTCAAGCTTCAAGCCTTAGGCGGCGCCTAGGCGAGCTTTTTAGAACAGAGGTCATAAGTCATAACATGCATGCAAATAAAATCCTCCCACAGTTCTCAGTTGGGCCTGCGGGGCCTATTTGGTATCGTTTATAATTTGTCTCATTTATAAATAAGAGTAATTACTGTACTTTATTACACGTGGCAAGTAATACAATTGACACCTTCTAATGATTTGAAATACTCACCCTATCAATACCATGTGGCAAGTTTAATTGCTTAAATTTGTAAAAAAAAAAAAAAACAATCATTACTTCTATTTATAAATGCAATCAATTATAAACGATACCAGACTAAAAACTTGTAGCTATTATAATTCAAAAGGCACACAAAAATATGGACCGCACGTTTCTCTTTTAAGACATTTAATTTAATTCTTCTTATAAGATCAACCACAAAAATGGGGTGAAAATAATACACAGATCAATCTCAAGAGTCGTTCATCTCCTACCTCCCTAACTGCAAGCGGGGAGAGAAATGTATGACATATGAACAAATACAATAGAAAATGGTGCGACTCTTACGGGATCCGATGAATTTACACTAACGGGTTCTAGAGGAGGTATAGCCCCCGATGAATCTACAGTTAATGGCTTCCCGTTCAGTAGCATAATCTGGCTCTGTATATTTCCATCCAGTGCAGTCAGGTGGTATTCTTCCCTTGTTCCACGAGCTTCATTTTCCCGAGGAGGCATCTTAATCACTTTCAGTCTATGTCTATGGTGTCTATGTTTGTTCATGTGCAAGAGAGTGCCATTAAATTCGACTTTTGCTTCAACAATATCTTTACCATCAAGATTTATCAGCAATAAAGTGATGCCTTGCTGAAAGATAAAAATCCCAATTGGGTCACCTAACCAATATCTTTCACATTTATGCAAAGAAAGAAAGAGTTTTCAACTTACAGATTCTTTCGCGCAATGAGCATAAGCACGGATCTTCTTCGTCCCGGAAAAATTTGTAGACAGAACATGCCTCCCCATTAGTCGGTGCCAAAGAAGAGCACTGTGATATTAATCAGAAAAAGCAGTATTATATGCCGTGACACCTTGTATGGCAGTTTCGATCTCCCGCCAGATGTTTAGCGGGGTTATATTACCATACGCACACATGGAATGAGATCATTGGGACAACTGTGTGGCCCCCATATATACGGGCTGGTTTGATTTTGACTTTTTCAAAATCAAGTCTCACTCAAACTCATTTTCATCCGCACATTCACTTATTAAAATAATTTTGCACGTAGAGTTTTAACTTTTCCTTACTTTTCAACCATATGCTCTCCTAAAAAAATCACTTTTCACAAAATCAATTCCTAAAAATTCAAAACCATACGGGCCTTAAGTTTGGAAATGTAAAGTATCTCTTGAACAACTTAATTTCAGCGAACCTGTAGTAATCTGGATTGGGAACAAAGGTTGTGGTGTTAAGCAAACCGTAGTTACCACCAATTAATGTTTGTCTGCAATATGTTTTTGTATCAAATGCTGATGCCATCCCGAGTTGATCTAGATACCTGTAAATTAGTGCCAATTGAGAGCATTTTTGAGGAATAAGAACTGTCAACTGAAAGCTTGTAAAGTTGCGTGGGTACATAGGATTTTGGGAATTACCAGAAACTGAACACAAATGCATTAGTGACATGATTTCGACCACTGTTGTAAGCCCCTCCCGACTCACCAACCCATGCAACGGCTGAAGTTGCAGAGCTCTTGATGATGTTCTGGAGTCCCCTAAAATCATCAGCCTCACCATCAAGATAAGATGGATTAAGAATCTTTTCGATAAGATGCTCATCGACTCCTACAAATAAGAAAATAAATGTCCGGTTCGTGTGCGGTTGGAAACTAAAATCAGAATGTAGTTTTGGTAGTTAGAATACCTGGGCCAAGATTATAGATGTGATGAGTGATCACATTAACTGATTCCCCCGTTTTGCCTATGTATCGTTTGAACCAGTTCTGTTCATAGAATCCTCCGGGGGCAATGATTTTGGGTTTGACATCAACTCCTCTGTAAATGTCTTGTATTAGATCATGCAAGACGATGGTGTCAGATGCATATTGATCGGCCGCAACTCTTACTCCGACTCCATTCCCACTCAATTCATTTCCTTGAAAGAAATAGCTTTCATAAAACTACCAGACAGATTATTTCTCAGGCTAGAGGCATGAATTAGAACAGAATAATTCCTTACCAAGTTCCCAACCATAAATTTCATAACCCTTTTTGACAGTGTAACCGATAAGAGAAGCGGCATTGGTGGAATCCCAAGGTCCAACAGCAGAATTATCGGACCGTATGGATCTTCCATTGAGAGCATTTAATCCAAAAATGACTAAAGCCCTGAATTTAGTTTACACGTGTCGATTAAGTTATCTGCATCATCATCTCTTTGCATGTTAAAAGTTCAAGGAAAGACGCATACTTACCCGGACTTGTTGAGGAATGAATTCAGTTCATCCCATCTGGACAAGGGCAGGCATCCCTCGGTGAAACCAAACAACTCAGAGGTCTTTTTAGCAAATTGAACACAGGGTTTCGAATGATCTTCAGTTTGGTAAATGACTTTATCTTGCAAAGTGCCACCCAATCTGATCTTTAGTGGCGAAAAAGCTACATCGTCATTGAAAAAAAAAAATTAAAATTTGTCACCATAATTTGAATTAAAAAACTTCTAATTTTTATGAAGGAACTACAGCCTTACCTTTTATTGCATTTAGCAGAACAATATTATTAAGATCCTGGATTCAAGAAAGATCAAACAAAATTTTTTTAGTTCTCTACTTTTCTCTGATTACGGAAGCAAATAAGTTAACTTTAACAAATGTTCCAAGCGAATTTCAGTTCATAATGATAACAAATAATCACCTATTGGTATCAACTAAACTAGGAAACTAGCTAAACTAAGCGAATTATTTACAGAAAGTCTACGGCAATTTCATAATTCAGCTCCTTTCCATCTTTTTCTAGCCTCCGAGTCATTAAATTAAAATCTGTTTTATTAATCTAAACCCGGCCAACAACGCTCATAAGCATCAGTTATTAGAGTAATGATAACCACCAAAAATGATTAGCATAAGATCTTCCAAGACTAAACTGAAATCCTGAAGACATTCATGACTAAAAGTTTCAACAAAATCATCAGTATAAAACTGCTGCGGGAAAGACATAAAAAGATTCACTTTCTACAACAATTTGGTCAAATGATTCAACATAGGATGCAAAGCATGTCCAGATGCAAGCACCAGTGTCATAGATTCAATGAAAAATGTTCAGACAAAAAGGGATTAAGCACAAACTTTTAGATCAAGAGATTCAACAAAAAGGGAAAAATCACTTGCAAACAGCTGCAAAGATATGAAGATTAAAGCAAGTAAATTTAGGAGAGAAATAAACCAAATTCAACAAGGATGCATGATCCCAGCTGCAAGTCCCATAATCACACTTCTCAGGAGGCCACCAGTCCAAGGTTGCACAAATGAAATCATTGTCAGTCTTTCCAATGGGACTCTTCCCATCAATAAACACAGTATTATTTGCACTTAGATTCGCATTCACATCCTCTGCATACACAAAAATGAAGCTGAAACAGAACAAACTAACCACAACCCACGACCCCATATTGAAAACCAGAGAACCCATATCTGAAACTTGCAATAGACTAAGATCTCTACTTTCAATACATACCCAGAACTATTTGAGCTATAAAGTTCACAAAAAAACAGTAATAAGACGAAGAAAAAGACGAGGTGCAATGAGTTACAAACGGCTTATTTGAGATAATATTACAAAATCACCATTTATTTTAACTCTCACTTGACAAAGACGCGGGGAAATGGAATCAAGATTTGGGGGGATAGGGTTTGGAATGCAATTCTCCATATTTGAATAATTATATAAAGAGGACTAGAGGAGTATTGTTTGTTGCAGGTGGGCTATTTTGGTTGTGCTTTGCTTCAGAAATGTGTGAATGGTTGCAGGGATAGCTGGAGGGGAAAGATCAGAAAGTATAGCAGGCAGGGTTGTGATGGGCCCACGCAGGGGTACACGTGAAACTTGGGATAACAAATTCTCTCTTTTTGTTACTCACTCGACAAGTTGATATTGTTGATGTTGAGTTTGTTCAATCATGTGTTTCCTTTGTTAGTTCCATCGACAATAGTTGATTTGGTAATGCAAGAGAGAGCATGTCCCAGCATGTCCCATGTATATGCCAAAGGGAAAAGTTTCGAGTATTTTAAGAGTACTAAAATCCGACAATTCTTACAAATAAAAATAAATTTGTGCAGGATTTCAAATAAATGATATCTCCGTCCCACGAAAATAGTCAATTAGTTATTGAATACATTACACAGAAGTCAAATTCCAAAGAGCAAAAGCCAAAAATGTCATTTTTTTCACAAAGTCCAGCTGTAGCAAGAATTTACTCTTGAACAAACGAAAATACCCTTAGTTTTAGACATTGATGCCCGAAATTGAACTGTCCACGTTCTCCATACGCTATGGTTTAGATAAGTTTTTGAGTTAGGTTGTCTATTCATTCCCTAATGCCAACTTAATTGAAAACTTTGCTATTCCAAATAAGATTAATTTTGAGTTAGGTTGTCAGTTAGGTTGTCTATTCATTAGACACTAATGCCACCTTAGTTGAAAGCTTTGCTATTTGCATGCTGTCTAATTTCCATGAAATGATTTTGCGATGTTCTTAGGATTATAAATGGAGTCGGGTTGTTGATTGGCTTCTGTCAAGTTTCAGCGTGACCTACAATTAAGGGTAACATTGGAGATTCATTGTTGACTAGGTTCATAGAAGTTTAACTTATATATATCTGGACATAGATTCTAACACGAATGTAAGGTCAATAGTTCACTAGTTCGAAAACTATAAGACGGTCAAACATACAAATCAAATTTCTATCATACTAGTCATTCCATGCTGTATTTAATATGAATTACTAGTATATTTATTTTGGTCTCTTAGTGTTTGGCTAGGTAGATTATAATATATTTTGATTATAATCTGTCACACGGTATTATTTAATTGGTTTCACTTTTTTCAAAAAGTCAAAAAATAAAAGTCAAGTCGTAATTATTTACTTTTTACAAAAATCAACTAATAAAATAATAATATGTAGTAGATTATAATGAAACAAATAATCTACGCCTTGCCAAATATTTCAAAATTACGTAATGCTAGCTCTTATATTTGTTGCAATGTATACATGTAACATCAAAAACAAAAATAAATTTTTATGCAAGTAAGAGTCACGTTGATTTAATTGAAAACTAATATTCTACTGTTCAATTTTGATCTTTTGAAATTAATCAATTGAAATTGTTATATTTATCTTTCAACAACACTAGTGCTGTAGTCGTGCAATGCACATGCATAATTAACTTGCGAAATATATTGATTTGATCAAACACCCGACATCGTCAAATAGATAGTGTGGTATAATATTAGTCACTTATAAAGATAACTAATATTATACCATACTAGATTTTTTTCACCAGTGCGTTGCACAAGTAGAGTTATAGTGTATATTCTTATCATGATGTGTGAATATGGATATCATTTTATAAATAAAGTACAATATACCAGTTGCATTGTACAAAATTACGAATTGATATGCGAATTACAATTTACCATGGAATATTCGTAGTAAAATGCCTGAGTTCATAATTCTAGTCTCCTCCAAACTCGTCGTGCAAATTCACACATCCAATCTATATAAAATTGTAATAATTAAAAGTCAAATAATTAGATATGACAATTTAACCCATCAACCTATAAACCGGTGGAAACATGCTTCTAATATGATTGATCCGTCAAGTATAATAGGGGCAAAATAAGGGGTATGAAGCAACATTATCTGACCCACTGTTTGTCTAGAGCGGGTGCGAGTCAAGTTGGACCCACATCATAGACCTGTGCCCACCAGGCATTTTTTTTATTTTTAATAAATTTATTTAGAAAAATGTGTAAAAATTATTAGAGATGGCAATTTTAACTAATCAACAATTAAATCCGTAGTAGTTTAATTTTTTTATTAAATTATTTTTTTGAAAGGATTTTTCTGTTGAATTGAAAGAATCATGTTATTATATTAGTTAATATTGATAATTTTAAAATTCTAAATAAATGTTTTGTTTTATTCTACATTCATCAATTAATAATGCGTTTTACATAACATTAATTGAAAGGGGAAAAAAATTCATGAATCCTTTTATGAGTCATGGTGGAGTCCCAACCCGTCCCATGACCCGACTTGTCTTGACCCACCATATGAATTTGTAGGTTTGGGGTGGATCTGGGTGACTTCAAGACTCATGGGGCGGGTTTAGAGTATGGCTAACCCGCCATATTTCCATCGCTATAAATAATTATATCACAATCAACTGTTACAATGATAAGTTCAATCTCTCACTCGTACGTTGTATGAGAAGACTAATTCTAAAAAAAAGTTTAATAATAATGAATAACAAAATATTAGACAAATGCACATTATCATATTTGCATAGCAAAAATAATAAATATACAGTTTTAATATGTATCGGGCGTGTACACACCCGTATTTAATCGATACCCGTTCAGATAAAAATTTTCATAATCATGAGAAAGTACTCTCTGATGTATCTTTTCTATGAGAAAAATTCAAAATTGATAGTTATAATTAAAATGTTAAATAGAGATATATTTGTAAAGAAATACAAGTTAGACTTTTTAATATAAAGAGGACCATATATGTGTGACATCTTAAAAAGGAAAATAAGATCAGATAATCACAATGGAGGATTTTTTTGTACATTTTCTTCTTGTGAATTTCTTATCTCTTTATTCACAAAATTTTCCCTAAAATTCATTATTGTCTTCGTGAAATAAAAATATCAATCGATTAGTATTCAACATGTACGTTGCACGGGGAGATAAATTCTCAAATTTTCATATAAAAAAATTCATTACATAAATTGCAAAAAACAATAAATAGTCACAATAATAATTAAATCAAACGAAATAACATGAATTTATTCGATATTTTGAAAGTTTCACATCTACGAAGAAAAAAGAACTAAAAAATAAATTATTGCATCCTCTATAACCTAATCGTTACAACATAAATGATATAGAAAAAAGATTAAAAAAATGGTCACAAAGATTTTCAAGTTAGATCATAGATGTTAAGAAAATAAATTTTAGCCATATATTATTATAATAGAATTATATTATGCATATTTAGTTATTGACATGACGCAAATAAATAGATTTTTATTGCACAAAAAAGAATAAATAAATCAGTTAATTTGCTCCAAGTTATTCTAAACTAAGTTTTCATTTATAATATAAGTTATCTTGAAATAGGTTTCCAAGTTATTCTGAAATAAATTTTGGTCTTGATATTATCAAGGACTCTGTAAAGGAAATTTTGAAAATCAAACAAACATAAATAATAAATAAATAGAGACAATATTAGACAATTAGTTTATAATGCTCTAATTTTTGAATAATTCAGTAATGGGAAGAATAATTCTAAAAAATACTAATTCATAATAAATTGAACAGTTACGCGCCGTCAAATTTACATCGATAGCAGATAATAAAAAATTATAAAAACTCATAATTATATATAAATACTAAAACATAGAAATGAGGAAACTAAAATAAAAAAGGAATATAAAAAACTAATAAATTAATATAAATTATTGTGCAACATCATGATGATATCAGCAAAAGAGCGGAAAAATTATAATTGAGAATCCAAATCTAATTGAAAACTGTTGTTTTATATATTATATGATGATATGATTATCATTTGGTGCTGTTCCGATAAGGCCAAATATTTGCTTCTTGAATCCTACTACTAAATACATTTTGTCGGAGTAACGGAATGGAAGAAGTAGCGTTAGTAACAAAACAAAAATAGAATCGGTATTTGAGTCCAAAGTAATATAAAATTTGGAAAATGTCTTTAAACATGACATTCGTCCTTGAGTTGGCTTGTTCGACTTCGTTGTTAGATTGGCTGCTTTGCTTTCTTTATTATATATATATATATATATATATATATCAGTGTTTTCAAACCAGAATGACTTCTTTATTTTTCTTTTTAATTTTTTCAATTTTTTTACATAAATCATCGCAAAAAAAATTATTTATCGATCATGGTGGTAGCAGTTCGAATTTTGCATGTCAAATAAAATTGACAAAAAGTCTGTTTGACGTTGTTTACCCAAGTTGTAGCTTGTTAAACTTACACGACAGATATTGAAGAAAAAAAATATTATATTCCTCATTCAAGCAATTTTAGACAATGCACGTTCTAACATACACTATTCAATATGTTAGAACGTGCATTATTTAAAAAACATTTTTGACATAACCAACAACCATTGAACCACTTGAAATTTTGAAAATAACTAGGTAGCTTGTGAACCTTTGACATATAAGATTAATCAAAATTCTTTTTTGAAAATCTTGAGAATAAATTCTTGAGTAACAACACACAAAATTTGTTAAAAATGTTATAAGTTATTCTATGAATACTGATCGAGACAAAATTAAACTTTAGAATTAGATAGCTTTTATTTCTAAAAGAAAAATTGTAAATTGTTTCAGGAAACATTGATCTTGAGGACTTTAGTACTCGAGTATGAGACAGAAAAGTAATAATTCAGGTGAGAAATAGCTTCAATTAAAAAAAAAAGAAAAGAAATGAAAGTACAAAATTGTTGACATATATACTATAATAGATGATCAAAAATTGGGTTAATTTTATAAATCGTCCATAACCTTTCAATTTAGTCTCGATTCCATTCTCAATCTTTGTTTTGTCACCCCACAGCCCCTAACCTAGATAAATATGCACAAATCGTCTCTTTTTATACTATTTTACTAAAATTTTAACAAAGGGAAGATTATACCCCCTTAAACCTTTAATTTTTTTTTAAAAAAGTTTGAAAATAATAAAAAACTGAAAAACCCACCCCACCCCACCCCACCCACCCCACCCCACGTCACGTCCCCCTCCCCCCTTCGGCCGGAAGTCTGGCTGCCGGCCGGCCACCGGAGTTGCTACTCCGGCAGCACAAATGCTGCCAGAAATGGCAGCAAAATTGCTACCATTTCCGGCAGCATTTGCTGGCAATTTTTTGGGGGGGGGGGGGAATCCCCGCCATTTGGTTTTGGCAGCACAAATGCTGCCAAAATTTGGGGGGGGGGAATGCCCCCTGTTTTGGCTGCTCTGGCAGCACAAATGCTGCCGGAAATGGTAGTAAAATTTCCTGGGCAGCACAAATGGGTGAGAGAATCCCCCCCATTTCACTGGCAGCGAAATGGGGGGGATTCTCCCCCCATTTTGGCAGCAAATGCTGTCGGAAATGGCAGCAATTTTGTTGCCATTCAGCACAAATGGGGGGATTCTCCCCCCAGCAACTCTGGCGGCCGGTCAGTTGCCGAACTTCCAGCCGAAGGGGTGGGGGTGGGGGTGGGGGTGGTTTTTAAGTTTTTTATTATTTTCAAACTTTTTTTAAAAAATTTTGAAAGGTTTAAGTAGGGGTATAATCGTTCTTTTGTTAAAATTTTAGTGGAATAATGTAAAAAAGGACTTTTTATGCATATTTATCTAAGGTTGGGGGGCTGTGGGGTGACAAAATAAAGGTTGGAGACGAAATCGAGGCTAAACTGAAAGGTTGAGGAGGATTTGTGAAATTAACCCAAAATTGGCGGGCGGAAATAAACACAACAACTTTTAGGTTCATTTCATAAGATGATAAATTATGAAAAAGAAAATCACACAAAAAATATTCATTGACGAGAAGTCCCGAAAAACTATGATAATTGATAGGTTGGACAGGTTTTGTGCCAAGATTTGAACATTAATAGTTACAACAAATCTTAGAAAATAGATTACCAATACCATCCACCCCACCAAATCCACCTCCCCTGTTAGAAAATGAAAGCAAAGCCCACTTTATGGCAAACTAATTCAATAATTCCTTAACTAATTCGTAATTGAATAATGGATTTGTAATTACTTAATAGTGATAGAAATAGGCAGCACAAGAAATATTTCCAATGTGTTAGGCAATCATTTATAAACTAATTGTTTGTAAATTATTAGTTTATAAATTGTTACATGACATTATTTTATTAGTTGTGTTAGGAAATGAAAGCAAAACTCTCTTTATGGCATTCGCGTTAAAAGATGTACTATTCACAAATGCTAAAATGGAATGTACGTGGACAAATAGTTAGTTATAAAATGAAATATATGAAAATGTGGAATCCGTCTTCCAAATTTTTCATTTTATTTTCTCCAAATATAGTTGAGGCTCGGACGGTACTAAAATTGATTATTCGCTAGACGTCTGGCGGGATTTTCCCGTAAAATGTACACTTGACGGGTGATGATTGAACAACTATAAGACGGGATTATCCCGCAAGACGTACACTTGGCGGGTGATAATTGGACAATCCCGCCAAACGTCTGGTGGGTGATCAAAACTGCGGTCTGTACTCTCCAATTACGTCCTTATTTTTTATTATTATTTTTTTAATGGGGTGTTTAGCACTATAATTTCTTTCAATGAAAATTTTCCAACACTTTGATGGGTGCACCGATTTACTGCACATGAAATTAAAAATTCACGTACAATGAGAAATGTCGTAACAATATCTCCTATTACCATACACTTACTATTTTCTTAAATATTTATTTTCATTTTTTCCTTTTTAAATAAAGTGAATTTAGACAAGGACTAAGATAGCGAACTGACATAGACATCTGACCCTCAAAACCCTTGGATAAACACAGTCTCGAGTCATTGAAAGTGATTTTATTATTTTTCTTTTAGCCTATTGAAAGTGAAATATCCAATTACGTGTCATTTGTCTGTCTTAAATTTGGGTCATTTATTCATACTTGTCGTCACAGATAAACATTTTTTTCCATAACAAATTTGAATGGACCTTCTCATAAATATGACATTAGGAGAAACGTTGAATTTAAGGTTTATTTGGTGGGCTTTCAAATTCTTTTCTTCCAATATAACGTCAATACGAAAAAGATGGTGGCATTGGAAATCAGAACATTGATTCCAAAATTAGATATTGTAAACAAGAAAAAAATTAACCAATCTTGTAAGTAAGAAGTCGATTATTTTATATAAGTGAATTGGACAATTGTTATCACACCACGTTATAAATGCACCAGCGTTAAAAGATATTTTTAATTAGTTCACTACTATCCATCTACACAGATACCTGTAAATTAATTATCTACAATCATTATATAAAATCACATCAAAGATTTATATTTCTTAAAATATTACATTACATCTAACGCAACGTAATTGTTTTCTTTTTCATTGTCTGTAACTCAAAATATATACAGATCCATATATATATGTGTGTGTGTGTGTGTGTTTTTTTTTTTTTTTTACACCTAACGCCCTAACCTTTCACCTATTTAGAGATTACATCCCTAACTTTTGTTTTTCCTTCAGCCCGTCCCTAACCTTTAAAGAAATCTCCTATTTCGTCCCTAGTAACAGAAACCGTCAAAATCCATCACCAAGGTCAAGGACAATTTCGGTAATATATTAAAAATTAATATTTTAATGTAAAAAAAACTGGGGCTCCCCCCTCTGCCATTTCCAGCAGCCTTGGCTGTCGGAAATGGCAGCTTTGCTTGCTATCGGAATGGGAAGACTCCCCCCTTTATTACCGTTTTCGGCAGCGTCCAGCAATAGCAGCAAGCACAGTTGCCATTTGGCTGCTGAAAATGGCAGAAGGGGGGACCCCCACCTTTTTCTTTTTTTTTTCTTTTTTTATTTTTTACATTAAAATATTAAATTTTTATATATTACAGAAATTGCCCTTGACTTTAGCAGTGGATTTTGACGGTTTTCGTCACAATGGATGAAATAAGGGATTTCTTTAAAGGTTAAGGACGGGCTAAAGGAAAAACAAAAGGTTAGGGACGTAATCTCTAAAAAAGTGAAATGTTAGGGACGTTAGGTGTAAAAAACCCTATATATATATATATATTAATTAACACTTGTATGACACAAGTAATAATTAATTATTGCCCTATTCTCTCTCTCCCTAGAGGTAAATTAGGGTTCCTTTCCTACCTTGTGTGGCTATAGTTTTCTTTAGGGTTTCTTGAGTTTTTACACGTGCTAGGAATGGATGCAGACGAAGTTCATAAGCTATGTGAAAAATTGAGTCTTGACAAGGATGGCGACCCGAGGGTGCGGATTACGCGAGATGCATGTGATGAAAGGTTGGAGTCTATGCAGTTGATGGTTGTGGAGAAGGTATTAGGATCTAAACTGGTAAATAAAGATGGCCTAGAGTGGGTGTTGCGGAATATTTGGCAAGTCTGAAAGAGTTTTCGGTTCAAGCAGAAGGGATCGGCCAATGTGTTTATCATATACTTTGGCTCGGCTAAGGATAACAATCAGATTGTATCGCTTCAAAGTCCTACAGGAGTTGGAGATGTTGGGGACGAAAGTTTTGATCTGGCTTTCAACGGTGTGATGTTTTGGGTGCTTGTGGTTAATTTGCCCCTAGTGTGCATGACGGAGGCAATCTTACGGAGGATTGGCTAGTAGATTGGGGTAGTGGAGTAGGTGGACCTTGAGAGTACAATGCCTAGGGTTAGGATTCGATTGGATGTCAATCAACCGCTGACGAGTGGAGTGCGAATTTACTTGGAGGCTATAGGGACGCAGAGGTGGGTGCTTCTCCAATACGAAAGATTACCCGACTTTTGTTTCTTTTGTGGGGTAATTGGGCGTAGGCTTCATGAGCGTGGCACAGAGGAAGGGCAGAATACGAGACGGGAGGATTGCAAGTATGGGGACTGGATAAAATATTCCCCCCAGTGCGTTGGGTACAGGCTGCAGGTTCCCCGGCCTCTGGACAAGAGAAGGTGGGAAGTGGAAGAATTGAGGTTCAGCAGTTGCAGGGGGCAGGCAGGGAGGCTATCGTGTTTGGATCATCTAAGATAGGGCCGGCAGTTGGGAAGGTAAGAGGACCAGCTGGGCCTTGCGAAGGCGGTTCCAATGGGGGGGCTGGAAGTGTTGGGAAGAGAGTCGAGGATAGATGCGGAGTCTTTTCTGGGGATCACAGGGGCTGACCGTTTGGAGGAGATTAGAGTAGTGGGGTTCAATGGAGATAGGCTGGCCCTAGAGAATATTTGTGTTCATGTGGTTAAAGAGGGAATGGGGGTGCATGTGGATAAGGAGAAGAGGGCTGCAGGCGAAGAAGGTGCGGGCAAGGGAAAGAAAGTGGAAAAGGAAATCGAGAACCAGTCAGGGAGTAGTGATAGGGACGCCACTTAAACACTTGAGGGGGGAGGGGGGTCAGTGAGTGCCGAAAGGGAAAGGAGTCCGAACAAGAGGAAGTTCCTGCTTCGCTTTTTCAGGTGAGCCGAGGATGGAAGAAAGGTAGAATGGAGGTGGATATGAGGGGAGGTGATATGGAGGGTATTGAGGAGGATGATATTGAGATAATTGGCTAATGAACGATGCAATGAATATCCTGAGTTGGAATGTCTAGGGGTTGGGAAACTCCAGTACATTATCTGCACTGTGTGGATTAATACGCGTGAACTCTCCTAGTTTAGTCTTTCTGTCTGAGATCAGACTATCTAGCAAACGGGCAGGAACCGTTAGATACTATTTGGGGTTTAGTACAAACTTTATTGTTGATAGTGTTGGACGTAGTGGGGGATTGATGATGTTATGGTCGGATGAGTTGGACATGCGTATCTAGTCATACTCTGCTGGGCATATTGATGCACTAGTCAGTAAGCGAAACAAGAGGACTTGGAGGGTGACCGGGTTTTATGGTAATCCAAAACTATTAGACCTGAGACTCTCTTGGGAACTACTTCGCGGACTTTGGGGTAGGAAGAGTGCAAGCATGGCTGTGTATAGGGGACTTTAATGAAACTATTTCTATACGTGAACGAATAGGGAGTGACATGGGGCCTCTTCAGGCGATGAAGGAGTTTCAGGTGGGGCTTGAGGCAAGTGGTTTGGGTGATATGGGCTATTGTGGTCTGACTATGACATGGAATAACGGGCGGAGGGTTGGGAACAATATCTAAGCTCACCTAGACAGGGCTGTTTGCATGGCTGGCTGGCGAGCTTTATTCCCCTTAGCGGCGGTGGAGAACTTAGCTTATAGTAGGTTGGACCACAGGCCTATTATTTTATGGGGTAGTGAAAAGCAGGGGGCAAAGAAGGGATGTCAGGAGAGGCCTTTTCGTTTCGAACCTTATTGGGTACGCGATGAGGGGTATAAGGAATTGGCAGTTGGGGCTGTGGCGGGCTGGGGATCCTCGGAGAGGCAAGAGGATCCTATGGGGTTTATTGGGAGGAATTTGGATCGGTGTAGTACACAGCTTCAGAGTTGGGGTGAGAGGAAATTCCTTGGGATCCAAAGGAGGGTTCGGGATTTGGAGAAAGTGAGGAATGGGTTTCTTAGTGGTGGAAGGGTGGCGGAACACATGGATGACATCAGGGCGATTGAGCAGGAGATCGAGACTTTGAACTGACGAGAGGAAAGCTACTGGAAGCAGAGGTCTTGGGTAGATTGGCTCCGGGATGGCGATAGTAATACAAAATTTTTCCATTCCCGGGCCACTGAGAGGAAACGACAGAATGCTATCAAGAGATTGAAAGGAGAGGATGGTGAGTGGATTACGGATGAGGAAGAATTAGTGCAACACGTTGAATCTTTCTATGATAACTTGTTCAGTAGCAATCCATCACAGCATGGCATAGAAGCAGGGAGTAGGAGTATGGATATGGCACTTACACCGGATGATTTACATATCTTGGCCGCCCCTTTCACAGTGGAGGAGGTGAAAACAGTAATCTTCAGCATGGGAGTTCATAAGGCCCCCAGAATTGATGGCTTTCATGCTTATTTCTACCCACACCATTGGGAGGAAATTAAAGGTCCGATCTCTCTTGCTTGTCTTACATTTTTAAATGATAGATGCTCCGTCAGGACTATAAATAAGACCGCTATTGTATTGATCCCCAAAAAAAAAGTCCCCTGGATTTATTTCTGAGTATAGGCCCATTGCCCTTTGTAATATAATTTATAAGATTATTGCCAAGTGTTTGGCCCTCAGACTCAAACAGGTACTTTCACCGTTGATATCTACCAATCAGAGTGCCTTTGTACCAAGACGATTGATCACAGACAACGCTATTGCAGCTTTTGAGGTGTTGTACTCGATGGGGAAGAGGAGTAATGGCAATAAGGGGTTTCTGGCACTCAAGCTCGATATGAGTAAAGCCTATGACCGGTTTGAGTGGCGTTTTGTTGCAGCAGTAATGAATCAGATGGGGTTTCTCCCTAACTGGATTCATTTAGTGATGGACTGTATTTGTTCGGTGGAGCATACTTTCTCGTTGAATGGGAGTTTTAGAGGATTGGTTAAGCCATCAAGAGGGCTAAGGCAGCGCTACCCGCTCTCGCCTTATCTCTTCATCATGTGTGCCGACGCTTTTTCCTCCCTGATCAGGACTGCTGAGGTGGAGGGCAGGTTGAACGGTATGAAGTGTTCTCGTAATGGGCCGGTAGTGAGCCACCTCCTCTTTGCAGATGACTCCATCCTGTTTTCTAGGGCAAATACTGAGGATGCTATAACAATTATGGAGATTATTGACAAATACGGACGAGCGTCGAGACAAAAGGTGAACATGGATAAGACTTCTAGTACATTTTCTCCTAATGTCAGTATGAACCAAAGGCGGCTACTATGGGATTTATTGGGACTTGACGTGCTACACCAACATGATAAATATTTGGGCTACCTTTGGTGGTTGGAAAGAACAAGAAGGCGACTTTTGCTATGCTAAAGGAGAAACGCAGCATCCAAATCCTTTCTTGGAAGAGGGAATTCTTTTCAACGGCAAGAAGGGGGGTTATGGTGAAGGCGATCTTGCAAGCGATCCCTACGTATATTATGGGCATTTTCAAGCTACTGGCAAGCTTATGTGATGATATATGAAGCCTTGTGACAAATTTCTAGTGGGGCTCGACGAGGGATAAGAGGAAAATGGCATAGGTAAGCTGGGATTCGCTGTGTAAAGCAAAGAAGATGGAGAGATGGGGCTTAGGCGACTGAATAGTTTTAACGAAAGTCTTCTTGCTAAACAAGTCTGGCGCCTATTTTGTAATCCTGATTCTATGGCTGGAAGAATCCTAAAAGAGAAGTATTTCCTAAATACGGACATCCTAAAAGCTACTTCAAAACCAGAATGTTCCTACTTGTGGCAAAGTCTTCTTTGGGAAAAAGGAATTGTTGATAAGGGTTAGCGGTGGAGTATAGGGGACAGTAAAGATGTACAGATTTGGGAAGATAATTGGCTGCCGGGGAACAATAGATTGACGCCATTCACCCCACAGATTGAGGGGCTTGAAACGGTTCACGAGTTGCTGGATGAGACAAGCGGCTGGGATGAAGAAAAAATCACAAGTCTATTTTGGCCAGCTGATGTTACTCGTATCCTAGCAATACCATTGGGATCTAGCACCCGAAATGATCTCCTAATTTGGAACCACTCCACCAATGGGGTTTACAATATGAAAAGCGGCTATCATTTTGTGGAGGAAGCAGGCCCAGACCGTGAGGTGGGCAGCAGAACGGCATGGAATTAGCAATGGAATAACATTTGACACCTTAATGTTATGCAAAGAGTTCAACACTTTCTCTGGCACCTGTTGAGGGGTGCAATACCCGCCAACCGTAACTTGGCATGGAGGAATATGACAGCGGATGGCCGGTGCATACGTTGCGGAGCTTGGGAGTCGGACTTACATATTTTTGTTTAATGTTCTTAGGTCATGCAACTATGGAGGAGGTTGGAGGGTTGGGAGTCTATTCAGCCAGCTATGGCGTATGGGAGTGAACTTGAGTTTGGACCATTTTTATGGAGTCTCCAAACGAAGGTACCGTCTAAAGCTTTGGAGATTTTATGTATGGGAGCATGGAGTGTGTGGAACAACTAAAACCACTTAGCCCATTGAGGAAGGCCGGTTGACGCCAACTTTGTGGCAGACTCGATGCTTATTCAACTAGAGTCCTACAAGAAAGTGAGGGCTTCTAAACAACTTGAGAGCAGCAGATTAAGCACTGGGGAGGGGATATCATGGAAGAACGATAGGTGATGCAATGATGGCCTCACACTCTCTACGGATGCGGCAATTAGCTGGGATGGATGGGTTGGCCTTGGGGTGTGTTTCTGGATACGGATGGATGTTTCCAAGGAGGATTTGCATGGCACCGACGTGGAGTGATGGAATCGGTTGTCACCAAGTCTTGGGCGGTAAAGGAAGGAATGCGGCTGGTGGTGGAGTGGGGTTGGGGTGGCAAAGGTTGAGACAGATGCCCAACTCGTGATCAAAGGCTTAATACATAAGGAGCCTTTTAACCCGCTTTCTTGTTTGCTTCATGAGATTCGAAGCTTACTTGTTAGAGGGAATTGTGGCTCGTGCTGTTATATTCCTAGAGATAGGAATCAAATAGCCCACAACATTGCCTCTTTTGCCTTATCTTTGGATTGTAATATCGTTTGAAAGGACTGTGCCCCTCTATTTATCTCATCTTGGGTGAGAGAAGGTATACGTTGATTTGAGTTATTACTGGAAAATCCCTTTCAAAAAAAAAAACACTTGTATTACACAATTACTCAATTGAATGGCACAATTACCAAAATTATTCCTGCCAAAAATATGTATGGCACCATAGCTAATTGTGTATGATCCTAACATTGGGCTTTTGGGCTTTAATTATAATTTAGCACTCTCTTTTGATTTCCGATCTAACACCATATGTTATGGTACCATATGGTGTCATATGACTATGTGGCGTGCATCAAGACAAGCCACATGGGAAACTACAACCATGTAGCATGCATTGATACACGCCATATGCCTGTTAGGAATTATCGATAACATGCATAGCGGAAATAAAAAACTATAATCCCTACATCAGAATCAAATTTGCTCTTAGATGGAATTCGTGATCAGAAAGTTACCTAGAATGAAGCAACAAATTTGGTTTATCTGATCACACCACAGTTGTCCAAGCGTCCAGTCTCTAATAGTAATCCACACAGTAAGAACAATCCAAGAACACGTACTTTTCATATTGGGATTAGGGTTTCTATATTATCTTGTGCTAGTAAGTTAATATAGAATGTGTGTGTGAATGTCGTAGTAACCCAAGACCCTAAAGCGCTCTATTTGAAGGTTTCTTACGATACTCTAGCACAACCCTAATCTGATTAAGATTCTAGAGCCCATGTACGTTCCGACTCAATTAATCTTATTAATTAAATCAGCAATGTGTCAAGGCAATCCATGTGACGGGATGTTACGTGGTATGACAAGATATTTCCATGTACAGTTACCGTGGAAATATAATCCTTTCATCAATATAACTCAATTGGTTAAGAGATATGGATAAGCGTCAATCTCATTTCAACAAGTTATGTTATTCGCATAGACTTGACGTTGACAAACTTATGATCATGATTGAAACTCCTTTCAATTCACAATCACACCATGGCCAAGGAATTTTCATCAACTCAAGTAGCGAAAAGCTGATTATAGTCTCCTAATATCGAGGAGTGATGAATCCTCATCTTGAATACTCACAACCTTCATGCAACTTCCATTACACTTGTACGACATTTTCCTGATAACTTATGGCTAGAGCCTCATCAAATGTTTGTCTAAGCATAACAATCATTACATAAGATTCCATGGTATCCTCAAATCAAAGAACCAATTCCACAACCGTCCATTAGAGATTAACCACTGATGCTAGGATAATAACCACGTGGTATCTCTAGGCGGATCATCCAATGCCTGTTCTACTAACAAAGCATCCATGTGTTCATTCGAATGTCCTTACATTCTAACTTATGAGATCAGTTTCTTTCTAAGAAAGAAATGTAACACATGCTAGGCTATCCACAACAACAGTATCCGTATCTTGTAATTGCCGATAGTTTAAGAATAAGTGAAAACATGCATCTCCCAATCACAACCTATTGTGATTAACAATTTATTTTTATCTTATTCTATAGACTCTATTATTTTGAGGATAAGATGATAATACTTATGAAAATAATAGAGTTGCCATTAAAATGCATCCATTAATAAGTGTTTATACTCAAAATGTCTTGTAAAATAGTATCACACTAAAATCCAAACAAACTAGATCCAAACATTCATGTATCTAGTACCCATGGACATAGCATGACTATCATGCTTGTCATGTGACAACGGCTTTGTCAATAGATCTGCAACATTATCGTCTGTAAGGGCTCTTTCTATCTTTATGTCATTCCTTTGTATAATCTCCCTAATGAGATGATAACGCCTTAATACATGCTTAAACCGTTGATGAGACCTGGGTTCCTTCGCTTGCACAATGGCTCCATTTTTGTCAAAATACAAAGTTATTTGGTCAACAATGCTAGGAATAACTCCAAGTTCAGTGATGAACTTCCTGATCTAGACTGCTTCCTTTACTGCTTCCGAAGTAGCTATGTATTCGGCTTCCATTGTTGAATCGGCCATCGTTGCTTGTTTGGAACTTTTCCAACTCACAACACTGCCATTAAGAGTAGACACATAACTGGATTGGGACTTATAGTCATCTGTATCAGACTGGAAACTAGCATCAGTATATCCCTGAACTCTTAGTTCATAGTTATTTCCTCTATACATTAAGAACACACCCTTAGTTCTTCTCAAGTATTTAAGAATGTTCTTAACAGCTATTCAATGTTTCTCTCCAGGGTTCGCTTGGAACTTGCTTCTGACACTCAAAGCATAAGAAACATCCAGCCTTGTACATAGCATTGCATACATGATAGATCCTATTGCAGAAGCATAAGGAACCCTATCCATGCGATCTCTCTCAACTTGTGTCTTTGGACACATTTCTTTCGAGAGATTAATCCCATGCCCTATGGGACAGAGTCCTCTCTTGGACTTTTCCATTTTAAATCTTCTCAAGATATTGTCTATGTACGTATATTGGGTTAGGCCAAGCAATCTTTTAGATCCATCCATACAGATCTTAATCCCAAGAATATATGCTGCCTCTCTCAAATCTTTCATGGAGAAGTTAGTTGACAACCAGGATTTCACTGATTTCAGCATAGAGATGTCGTTTTCTAATAATAGTATGTCATCTACATATAAAATTAGAAACACGACTTTACTCTCACTGTTCTTCTTGTACACACATGGCTCATCTTCATTTTTGATAAAATCAAACTTTTTTATTGTCTCATCGAAACGAAGATTCCAGCTCCTAGAGGCTTGCTTTAGTCTATATATGGAACTTTGCAGTTTACAAACTTTATTTGTCTCATTGGATTCAAAACATTCAGGCTGTGTCATGTACACATCCTCACTAAGATTGACATTAAGGAATGCAGTTTTGACATCCATCTACCAAATCTCACAGTCATGATGTGCTGCTATTGCAAGCAAAATCTGAATTGATTTAGACATGGCTACTGGTGAAAAAGTTTCATAAAAGTCAACTCATTGTCTTTGATTATAACCTTTCGCCACCAATCTGGCCTTATAAGTTTGAACTTTTCCATCCATGTCGATCTTTTTCTTGTAAACCCATTTACAACCTTTATGTTTTACCTCTTTATGTAGATCAACTAAAGTCCAAACCTTATTTTCATACATAGAGTTCATTTCAGATTCCATGGCTTCTTGCCATCTCTTTGAGTCAACACTTGACTTTGTTGCTACATAAGTAGTAGGTTCGTCTTCCTCAATTAACAATGTATTATTGGTAATCATCAGATCATATCTTTGAGGAATATCTACTCGAATTGCGTGTCAGAGCTGGCGTGTCCTTAGGAACTGGTATTTCCTTATTGCCAGTTTCTACATCATCTAATGAAGGCTCAACTCTTGGCTCATCTAATCAGTTAGCTTCTTCGGTAGTTTCTTGAACCTCTTCAAGATCCAATTTACTCCCACTATTTCCTCTTAATTAGAATAAACTCTTTTTCTAAGAATATAGCGTGTTTTGACAAAATGACTTTCATGGTGTCAGGATTGTAAAAGTAGTATCCAATAGTTTCCTTTGGATATCCCACAAAAAAGCATTTATCAGATTTAGCATTTAGTACGCTTCACATAAACCTCACAACTCCAAATTTTCATGTATGACAGATTTGGTCAATTACCAGTCATAGTTCATATGAAGTTTTATTAACCGATTTAGATGAGACACGATTTAGTGTGTAACAAGTAGTATTCATATCCCCAAAACATTTTTGGGAGAACTGCATGGCTCGTCATGGATCACACCATAGCTAATAGTGTGCGATTTCTCCTTTTAGATACTCCATTGTGTTGTGGTGTACACGGTGGAGTCCATTGCTAGAGAATCCCATTCTCTTTTAGATAATCTAAAAACTCTCCTTTCAAATATTCTCCACCTCGATCACATCTTAGTATTAGAATATTTTTTCCAGTTTACTTTTCCACCTCCTACTTGAATTCCTTGAACTTTTCAAGAGCTTCATGCTTAAACTTTATCATGTATACAAAACTATATCTAGAATAGTCATCAGTAAATGTAATGAAGTAGGAAAAGCCCCCTCTAGCATTAATAGACATTGGCCCAAATACATCTATATGTACGAGTGCCAATAAGTCTGCAGCTCTTTCTCCTTTTCTAGTAAAGGGAGATTTAGTCATCTTGCCTAAAAGGCATGATTCGCACCTATCAAATGATTCATAATCACTTGAGTCCAAGTATCCATCTTTATGTAACTTGGTAATACGTTTTTCATTTATATGACCAAGTCTGCAATGCTAAAGGTATGAGTTATTAACCCGATCATCAATTTTAGGCATTTTGCATTCTATAATCATTATATGATGCTCCATGTCAAGAATGTAAATGCCATTGAACAAAATCCTACAACTATAAAATACATTATTAAGATATAAAGAACAACGTTTTTTCTTAATATCAATGAAAAAACCATCTATGTCCAAACATGTAATGCAAATAATCTTTTTGGTAATATTAGGAATATAATAGCAGTCATTTAATTCTAAAACAAGGCCCTAGGGCAATGATAAATAATGTGTTCCTACGGCTAAGGCAGCAACTTTTGCTCCATTCCCATCATGTAGGTCCACTTCATCCCTTCGCAATGGTCTATTGTTCTTTAGCCCTTGCATATTTGTACAAATATGAGATCCACATCCGGTATTTAATACCCAAGAAACTGATATTCATACTAACCTCGATAAAATAATTACTTGAAGTAGAAGTCTCAGTAGACTTCTTCCCCTTCAAGGTAACGAGGTAAGCCTTGCAATTCCTCTTCCAATGCCCTTTGCCTCCATAATGGTAGCATGTAGTATTGGCCTGAGATTTGTTCTTATCATGCTTAACTGTTTTTCCAACGCCTTAGGCTTTTTCGGAACATTTCTTAAAGGTCTTTTTAGACTTCCTCTTAGTGCCATTTGAGGAATCTATAGCCAAGACTTGCCCCTGTACTTTGTTTACATTAGGCTCAACAGTCTTCAAGATGTTTAACAGCTTAGGTAGGGTACATTCAATCTTGTTCATATTGAAGTTCATAATGAACTGTAAATAGCTATCCAGGAGCAATTGAAGAACTAAGTGAATACTTAGTTCATGGTCCACAACAACTCCTAATTGGCCTAAACATGAGCACTAACCGAAGAACCTTTGGCCATTACAGCCATGAATACCTTTTTAGATGTTTCATACCTTTCAGTGTGAAACTGTTCATCATACAACTCTTTGAGATGAAATATCATGGTATAAGCATCCATACCCTCGTATTGCTTTTGCAACTCAAGAGACATAGCTGCAAGCATCACACATGATGCAATATTATCGTCATCCATATGACGATTGTATGCCTCCACCTGTTCCAGAGTAGCTTCCTCATTAGGAATTTCAGGTATCAGCTGTTCAAGAACATATGCAATTTTTTCATGCCTGAGAACTATTCTCAGATTGCGATACCAGTCTAGAAAATTTTCCCCGATAAGCTTGTTGGCATCAAGTATGCCTCTCAAGTTAATGTAATTACTCATTATTTAACAAACTGAAATGACAAAATATAAAACAATTAATAAATGTAATAAATTAATTTAACATGAACTTTTATTAAATTAATTATACTCCCACTAAATTAATGACCCCCTTAACATTAATTAATGAAACATTTTCATTTTTCAGCAGGCTAGGACCCCGTTTGTTTTGCTAAAACCTTAAGTTACTCAAGAAGCCCTAATAAAACATTCAGGTAGATGCCTTATCAATCACATCTTCATGTGACTCCTAGATCATCAAGTAGATCACTAATTATCACATACATCTTATGTATTTACTTGACACGCCTGTAAAATCTTATTTCCGTGAGTCACTCAACAAGAAATAAAACTTTAGTTAAATTCGACCCACTGTTTAGAAACATCATATGTTTCATAGTGATAAACATATTCATGAGCGAGGAGCCTTGAGTTACTCAATAAGCTAACATCAATAATGAACTCTGGTTTTTACTGTAACAGTAGAAGGCATGCATTAACAATTAATATGAATTTAATATATTATAGGGGATCAGTCTCATCAATATCACAATTATGTATTAAAATAACATCACACATGCGATCATCAATACATAATAAATATGGGTGGATGATTATGGATTGTGTCTATCTAGTCTTCTCGAGCCATGAACAAGACTAGTCGGTCAAAACCTAGGGTACATTGCATTCAATCATCGAATGCTAAATGCAACGCTCTCCATTTTCTACTCCAACCTGTATCCTATATTAGTTGTCTTCTTGTGATCTATCTCCAATTTGTATCCTATATTAATTGGCATAGACGCCGAAATATGGACATGCAGGCCCAACTGAATTAAATAATCGGCTCGAAAGCTCCCAACAAAAATAACAGAAAATAATTGACCTTACATTCAACCAATCACATGAGTCGAGTCCATAATCATCCACTAAATTGATCAATAACTAATATTAACGAACACATCAATTTCTAGATTTGTGGTAGTTGACACTAGGTGTCTAAACACTTTAGACAAATAAAAAGAACCAGACGAGAAATAAATTAATTAATTAAATTAAAATATCATGACTAATCCAATTAATCAATCAATTTTATTAACTAAATGGGACAAACAAAATAGCTCTTTATTTTGTTATTAGTATCAAAGTCATACTTTCATATAAGTTTTGGAAAGTCTTTAGGGTTTAAAACCATATTTAAAATAAGTCAAAATTTAACCTTTTATCCAAATAAAAAACTTTTTGAAAAATAAATTTTATAAAGTTTAAATTTTGACCTAAAAAAATTTACAAAACTTTTAAGTTAAATTTCAAAACCTAAAGACTAATTCGTCAAATTAGTAAAAGATGAGACTAATTTTGAAATTTCAAAAATTTTAGAGACCAATCTCTGAGTTTCTAAAACCTAGGGACTGATTTTGTAATTTCTGAAATTAGATAGGCTTCCCTTAACACTTATGAAACAAGGGGCTTGCTATCCAATTTCAGAAATTGTACAGAAGCCCCCGTCCCCAAAAGGAATTTAGCAACAAGTAGGGTTTGAAACCCTAGCCGCCACCGCATACGGGGCAGCGTTTGCAGGCGGCTCATGATGCCGCTTCTGGAGCGACGTCTGCGGGCTGCAAGCGCTGCTCTAGAAGCAGCGCCTGATGCTACTGCGAACCGTTCATAGCAGCCCACATTGACGTTGCAACAGTAGCGGTTTTGCAGCAGTTGCAGAGGCCAGACGGTCTGGCGGCTGCAATTGTGGTGCTGTACTGCCGGAATAGTTCCAGTGGTCGGCCGCTATAGTAGATGCAATCGATGCCATATTTTTCCCCTTTTTTTTTGTTCAATTGAATATACGAATCAAATTCAGATTATCAGTATAAAAAAATAATTCCAGATCGAATTTGGAATTTATTATTTCATAAGAATAATGCTATGTAGCAACAGTGGTGCTTTGCACTAGTCTAGGTGGCATCCAATATGTCATTAAATGATAAGTGGAATTAAATAAATAAATAAATGATCCACTTAATTCAACTTATCATTTAGTGCCACCTTGATATGGTGCCAAACACCAGTGGTGCTAAATAGCATTACTCATTTCATAAATAACTTTCTTCAACAATTCTCACAAATCAAATTGATACGAAACAATAACAATTATCATTACACATATAATAATGAAATCCAGCAAGAAGCAAGGTGGCTCTGATACCACTATTAGGAATTATCGACAACATGCACAGCAGAAATAAAAAACTATAATTCCTACATCAGGATCAAACTTGCTCTTAGATGGAATTCGTGATCAGAAAGTTACCTAGAATGAAGCAGTAAATTTGATTTATCTGATCACATCACAGCTGTGCAAGCGCCTAGTCTTTAATAATAATCCACACAGCAAGAACAATCCAAGAACACGAACTTTTTGTAGTGGGATTAGGGTTTCTATATTATCTTGTGCTAGTAAGTTAATACAGAACGCGTGTGTGAATGTCGTAGTAACTTGAGACCCTAAAGCGCTTTATTTATAGGTTTTCTACGAAACCCTAGCACAATGATTAGTGTCAAAATTTGCATCCTTGATATATCATTTATAAGGCACTATACGTTCATTTGATAGTAATCAAACCATTTTGTTGAGGCAAATCGATTTTCATGCTACAAGTTTATTTTGTAGGAATACATGTCCTAAAAATGTAATTAATTAAAGTACGTATTCATATGCATATTGGCAAGCATTGTAGATGAGAAAATGGTACTTATTGATGTATTTTTGTGTGGCAAGTGTTGGAAGTTCATGGCGCAAGTTCATCAAGACAAGTCGGGATGTTCAACAATTATGTCGACTGTGGGCAATTATGTCGACTATTGGCAAGTATTGCAGATGAGAAAATGGTACTTATTGATGTATTTTTGTGTGGCGAGTGTTGGAAGTTCATGGTGCAAGTTCATCAAGACAAGCCGGGAAATTCAACAATTATGTCGACTGTGGGCAAGTGTCAAACAAATCGTTATAAATTGAGTTCTAGACGTCCGAAGAAGATGATTGAAGTTGGATTGGAAATATAACTTAAATATATACCAAATCACCTCATATGAATAGATTCAAATTCGGTTCACAAAGTTGTCAAAAGTCATCATCAAGTTCCAAGTTGTGTTCTTATCATGATAAGGTGTTGACTAGTCTTACAGCCTTCCCTATTTTGATCATATCTGGAGTTATAGATATTTGATTGGTGTGATTCAAGTTGGAAGAGATCTATCTACAATCTTCATCTTTATCACTTTCCCAGATTCCGAACGTAAGTCGACCAAAAAGACGGCCAAGAAGAGAGAACCAGAGCAGTTTGACAGTCAAACTTTCCGTCTGTACAGCTATTGGTATTTCATGGATATGTCGAGCTGTAGTTATCCAAATCCTTTGATTCTTACTCCATTAGAAATCCAAGTTGAAGATCTAAATATCATATTTTGTCATCCGATTCTGAATCTGGATCAAAGAGCCTCAAAAATCGCCTACACTTTGAAAGTTGATGCATTCACCTGATGGCTACGGGACAAGTGGGCAATGCTGACTATTTTGGTCATATCTTGGCCTACAAAATTCCAATTGGCCTGAGAGTTTTTCTAGCACATATTAACTCATTTATACAGAACTTTTATTTTGGTGATAAGTCCAAATTCAATGAATATAATCAACAAAACACAGCTCCAACTTGCATCAGATTTGTTGGAGCCAGCCTGGCATGAGGAAAGTTGCAAGAAGAAAGTTGTCCGATTTTCTCTATATAAAGAGCATTCTTGTGGTCACTCAAAAGAGGAAGTTTTGGGAGAGAGAAAAATACATAAGAGGAGAAGGAGGCCGAAAGGCCGATTTTGGGACGAGAAAACGCTAGATGTGAAAGATAACTTCTCCTATTCGGTTCTTTATTCCTATCTCATGTATATTTAATTTTTATTGTTGCCTAGGTGAATGATGAAACCATGTTAGTTACATAACTCTCTATTTTATTATTGATTCCAAATATTATGTACTCTAAACGTCCATGATTCCGGTTTCATCAATGATAAATTATGCTTTCATCTCTAATATCAAGTATTATTGATTGTTAGAAAATTTATCGATGCTTGGTTTTGAAAGTTCAAAACGTAGTTTTATTTGACTACTTGTGATTCATAAAGTTGTTTACATGTAGTACTTAGAGAATTACACACTTGAAGTGAAAGGAGATCTATATTAGATTAGTTATATGAATTACTTGCTGTAAGATTTCTTATTATTACTCAAATATTGGAATCAATACAGAATATGAATTATTTACTATACATTGGTAGAATATGCAACCTTAGTAATGTTTATCCTTTGGATTGGTTCGTAAACGTTCTTGTTTTTACTAGTTTATATTTTATTTATCAAATCTCAAAAATCATTTGGAGCTAGGTTAGAGTTAAATCTAATTCAAGTTCATTGAGTTGTTCCATATTTATAGCAATCCTCGTGGGATCGACCTCGTTACTCACGTTTCTATATTTCATTCGATTTGTACACTTGCGAGTATTTAAAATTGACACAACACACAACCCTAACTTGATTAAGATTCTAGAACCCATGTACGGTTCGACCCAATTAATCTTATTAATTAAATCAGTCCATTATGTACAAACCCGGTCCAACTATTGGGCCTTGTACATTAATTCGAACATTTGTATGGCACTATATAGTGCCGTATATATGATTTGATATCATTTTCACTTTTATTTGTTGTTTATGGATGGGTCTTTCTTCATTTCTTTTACAACAGAGTTGATTCCTTCTTATCCCATTCATCTTCTCAATTAATGCTTAACTCCGACCTCAATTACGACTTATTTGGGTTTTGAAAATACATATTTTCATTTTGAATTCCCCTTTTTTGGGATAAAAACAGAGTCAATTTCCCTAAACCCGTTTGATAAAGATTTTTTGAGAAAAAAAAGCTTTCTTTGATGGGATATAGTGCATTATAATTCTTGATGTAATTTTGTGGGACACACGCTGGTTTTGTTTCACACCCAATTGTATATCTAGCTAATTTATCTTAGCCAATGTTAGTCGTCAATTTCTCTGTTTGATTATTATCCTCACACTGTAAGTATGGTATTTACTTAGAGTTGTGCTATTTGTGAAAAAAAGAGTGATTAATTTGTTTTTTTATTGTGCTATTTGGCTGATCTTTATTTTATTTTCGATTTGGAGCATTCCTTGAAACTTGAGTGGTGGCCTGCACATGAATTTCAAATCTTCCTATCTATAAAAAAATGGATTATATCTAAGTGCTCCCTTGTTGTATGCTATTAGTAAAGGAAACGAAATGAATATGGTAATGCATTATGTAGAGGGTAAATCTTTCTTTGTTTCTCAATAAAATGATTGCATCTGGAGCAAGATAATTATTTTGGAATTTGGAATGAATTAATTCCCCCAACCTCTAAAGACGATTCCCATTTTTTGGTATGTAATCTCAGGCCTAATAATGATTGATTGCTTTTGTTTACTAAACTTGAAAGAAACTTTTATATAGAGATAGCATGAGAGAGAGGTTGTACGAATGAGTCTCCATTTGGAACTATTTTACAGCAAGATATTGCTTTCATATGAAGTATAAGAGAAAAATCAGATTGGATTATGGGAGGTTACACATCAGTTCAACTCAAGGTTGAGATTATGTGTTTAATTTGATTGTAATCTTTTATTAATTCTAAATGTAGATGTCTCTTTTTATGGATAGGTATATTAATGGTTAGCTATGTCTATGTAAGAGAGGTAGACAATTGTGATAGATCTGTTGGTGTTATTTGCTCATGTGAAGTTATTAACAGATGTATACTTTTTTCGTCATTTTCTTACTAGATATCCAGTTTATAGAAAGGGAGGTTATATCTACACCACCCTTTTTACTAACCACACCACAATTTTAAGTTTTTTCTTATTTACTAAAAAGCCAATGATTATCACCTACAGATATTCCCCTATCTCACGTGTCTTTCTCTCTCTCGATGTAGGATTAGGGTTCTTTCCCACGATCGTGTGGCTCAAGTTTTTTCTTTTCTTCATTGTTTTAGCTGAATTTTGTTACCAACATAGTGTGTTATTATTGCGTGTGTTCGATGCATCCTAAAGAAGTACGTAAGTTGTGCGAGAAGCTGCGGCTTGATGATGGTGGAGACCTTCGCATGCATGTGTCGGAGGCGGATTGTGAGGAGGGTAGGGTTTCGATGAACTTGTGTTTGATTGGAAAGATCATCGGAGCAAGAGCAACCAACAAGGAGGCTTTGGAGCAGGTGTTGCGTAATATATGGCAGGTCTCCTGACAGTTTTCTGTTGAAGTGAATGGAGGTTCGAATACGTTCTTATACCAATTCGGATCAGAACTTGATAGGCAGAGAGTGCTAGCGGGGTGGCCATGGCTGTTCAACAATCAATTGCTCTATCTTCAAGCACCTTCTGGAATTGCAGGGATTTTAGATTTGGAGTTTCATAATGTCTCCTTTTGGGTACATCTAAATAATTTGCCGCTGCTTTACATGACAGAGAACATTATACACAAGATAGGGGAGAAAGTTGGGGCTGTTGAGGCGGTGGACTTGGAGTATCGGATCCCCAGGGTACGTGTGAAGGCTAATATCTGACAGCCTCTCCATCAGAGCATCACAATTTTTCTGGAATCAGTGGGTCAGGAGGTGATGATCCTCTTGCAATACGAAAGACTTCCTGATTATTGGTACTATTGTGGCTTAATTGGGCACAAGTTTATGGATTGTGTTGAGGATGGTCGTAATGCGTCGGGAGAGTATAAGTTTGGTGCTGGTTGAAAGCAAACCCATTAACTCGAAGATGACAAGATCCTTTGTTCGTGACCACTCGTCAGAATCGATAGCGGGTGGGGAGCAGTGGTCAAGCTCCATTGTTAGGGTGGAAACGAGGGAAGTGCTGATTCAAGAACATGATTCTGGGAGGCTGCGACAGAGGGACAGTTTGGTGTATGATGGAAGGGATTAGGACGATTCTTTGGGTAAGAATTCGAAAAAAGGTGAGAGTGACCACATGGGTGTTGAGGTGCAGATTGTTAATCGGGTGGAGAGCACGCAGGTAGAGACAAATCAGGGAAATAAGGCTAATGATGACCAAAGAATTTTAATGGACGTAGTGGTCCAGGAGGCAACCGCTGTACAGGCAGCTGAACATGGAAAGGAAAAGGCAACAGTTAAAGCCACAAGAAAGGTTGGGGGTGGGAAAAGTGGAAGCAAAGGTCACCAATGAAGTTGGCTAGGGGTGCAGGAGGATCGATATGGCTTCCTCTAGGAAATCGAGCAGCCCACTAAACAAGAGGAAGCTCCCGGCATCCTTGATGGGTACGGGTGGAAGAGGAAAAAAGTGGAGGTTGAATTTCGTTCCGGTGGATAATGCATTGGAGTCCTATGATAACAAAACGGTGAGCCCTAAGGATCAGGGCCGCATACGCAATGAGTTGTGTAAGTTGAATGTACAGGGGCGAGGAATCCCCGTACATTGTCGGCTGTGCGGAGTGTGATCCGTGATGTTTTCCCCGGTCTAGTTTTCTAGTCTGAAACTAGGCTGACACAGGCTCCGATCTAGAACATGTACGAATTGTTTTGGGTTTTTGTCAAATTTTATTGTTGATTGTCAAGGAAGGAGTGGGGGCTTGATATTGTTATGGAATGATGAGTGGGATGCTCAAATTAAGTCTTTTTCAATGGGACATATTGATGCATTAATTCGAAGAGGTGGATCTCCGGTCTGACGATTCAGGGGGTTTTATGGAAATCCAGATATGACAAAGAGAGACGAATCCTGGACTTTATTGCGAGGGTTGCATGGGCATGGTACTTGGCCGTGGGTTTGCTGTGGGGATTTCAATGAAACTCTTCTGCTGCATTAGAGAATTGGGAGTGACTTGAGACCTTTGGTGCATATGGAGAAATTTCGATCAGTAGTGGAGGATTACGAACTCACGGATTTGGGATACCGTGGGCTGATTATGACGTGGAACAATGGCAGAGGAGGTGGGGAGAATATCCAGGACCGTCTTGATAGAGCTCTCTATAATGGGGAATGGCGAGAGTTATTTCCCCGAGCTTTCCTTCAAAATATGGCATATTCGAGGTCCGATCATAGGCCAATTTTTCTATCACTTCTTGGTGATCCGGTGCACGAAAAAAGAAATAAACCACGTCCCTTTCGGTTTGAACCATTTTTGACTAGGCAAGAGGACTATCAAGATGTAGTGGCTGAATTTTTGGGGTCTTGGCCGATGGATCAGCAAACGGAAAGTCCATTTCGAGTAATCCAACAAAATTTGTTGCAATGTACTGAGGCATTGAAGAGTTGAAGTAATCTGAAATTTTGACAATGGAGGAGGATTATTAAGGAGCTGGAAAGGAGGAGGGACTTATTACTTAGTAAGAAAGAGTTTGGCGACTTTATGGAGGAGATTCGAGAGTTAGAAGCTGAATTGGAACATCTACAAAGGCTTGAGGAGAGTCATTGGAAGCAAAGGGCAAGGGTTGAATGGTTGAAGGATAGAGATAGCAACACAACGTTTTTCCACTCTCGAGCTACGGATAGGAAGCGGAAAGACACTATTAAAGGTTTGAGGGACAGTGAGGGGTAGTGGATTGAGGGAGATGAAGGGTTGATAGCACATATCGAGGATTATTATTCAAAGCTGTTCACCAGTTCTCAACCGACCGGAAGGGAGTTGGAGGAGGCAATCGGAAGCATGGAAAAGCGGCTATCAGAGGAGGCAATTCGAGTCCTTTCTGCACCCTTCATGATGGATGAGGTTACTGAGGCACTGTTCGGTATGGGACCATGCAAAGCTCTAGGAGTGGATGGCTACCATGCAATTTTCTTTTAGACTCATTGGGAGGAATTAAAAGGTCCTATATCTAATGCTTGTTTTTCTGTTCTTAATGATAGTGCTTCTGTTAGATCTATTAACAAAACTACTATTGTGCTCATCCCCAAAAAAGAATCCCCTGAATGTATTACGGAGTACATGCCCATCTATCTTTGTAATGTGCTCTATAAAATGGTGGCAAAGTGTTTGGCAAACATGCTTAAGAAGGTACTCTCTCTACTGATTTCAGAGAACCAGAGTGCATTTGTACTAGGAAGGCTTATCACGGACAACGCTTTGATAGCTTTTGAGATATTACACTCTATGGAATGGAAAAATAATGGGAGCAAGGGCTTTCTAGCTCTTAAGCTCGACATGAGTAAAGAGTATGATCGTGTGGAGTGGAGCTTTATTAAAAAGATCATGCAACACTTGGGGTTTCCTGAAAGCTGGGTGCGGCATGTGAATGATTGTATTTCAACATCGGAATACACCTTTACCCTAAATGGGAGCTATCAAGGCAGAGTGGTACCTTCGCGGGGTTTGAAACAAGGGTGCTCACTTTCACCCTATCTGTTTATTCTGTGTGCGGAGGCATTTTCTTCTTTGATTGCAAGGGCAGAAACTAGAGATGACATATGGGGGATGAAATGTTCGAGGAATGGTCCCAGCACGAGTCACTTGTTTTTTGCAAATGACTCCATTCTTTTTACAAGGGCTAGAGAGAGTGACGTTACCTATATTTTAGATCTTCTGGATATCTATGGCAGGGCATCGGGGCATAAAGTGAACATGGACAAAACTACTATTACCTTCTCCCCTAATGTGGGAACTGAACAAATGAGGGAGGTAGGGGAGCTGTTGGGAATCGACATTGGAAGGAGACATGACAAATATTTAGGGGGTTACCATCCATGGTTGGGAGATCGAAGCGGCATACCTTTGGTTCAATAAAGGAGAAGTTGTAGAGAAAAATCAAATGCTGGAAGAGGAGCTTCTTCTCAAGTGCGGGAAGAGAAATAATGATTAAAGGAGAAAAATCCCGACCTATGTAATGAGCTTGTTTCGGTTTCCAATCAGTCTTTTCAATGAGCTCAGGAGTATTATTCTCAAGTTTTGGTGGGGAGGAACAAGTGATAACAAAAAGATGGCATGGGTGAATTGGAAGTCATTGTGTAGGAGTAAAAAAGTAGGAGGGTTGGGTTTCAGAAATCTGCAGGTTTTTAACCAGAGTTTGGTTGTCAAACAAGTATGGAGGCTCATCCAGAGCCCAGATTCGATGGCAGGCAAAGTGTTAAAAGGGAAGTATTTGCAAGCGAGGACATTCTTCAAGTCCAACAAAAGCAAGGGAGTTCGTTTATTTGGCAAAGCTTGCTTTGGGGTAGAGATATTATTTTAGAAGGAAGTCGATGGAGAGTTGGAGATGGCCGAAAGATTGACATATGGGAGGATGTGTGGCTACCGGGAACGGATTCTCGTAGACTGTTCACTCCACGTAATAACAGCACCACCAAGGTGAGCGAACTTATGACAGTTAGTGGTGCTTGGAATATTGGGAAGATTCAAGGAATTTTCTGGCAAGTGGATGTGAATCGAATTCTACAACTTCCGGGGGGCTGTGATGGACATGAGGACAGATTGATTTGGCATTACTCGACCATCAGAAATTACTTAGTATGAAGCGGATATCATCTTATCAAGGAAAAACAGCTTGTGGTCTAGGTGGGCAGCAGTGATAGCCGCGAACAGTGGTGGAAATTTGTTTGGCAGCTTGCGGTTGCACCAAGAATATGTCACTTTACATGGAGACTCACTTCTCATGCAATTCCAACAAATGCTAATCTTCACAAGCATCATATCGACGCAAGAAACCAATGCCCAAGGTACAAAGGGTGGGAGTCGGATGCCCATATATTTCTTCAATTTGATTGCGTCACCCGATTATGGAAAATGTTGGGATTATGGGATGAGATGAAGGGTGGTCTGGGGCAGGGTCTGGATTTGGATGTAGGGGAATACCTCATATCTATGGGATCGCACACTCCCAAAGAGACAGTGGAAATCATTTGCTTGACTTTGTGGAGAATCTAGGAATCTAGGAACATATTTATCCACAGAGGAACGGATATGAAGGTGGAGGTTGTCATGGATTCACTTCTCATACAGTTGGAGGAATTCCAGATGGTTCACATGAGAAGTATTCAGGCGCCAAGATCACTGAGTTTGAACTAAGCGTGGTGTAACCGGATGGGTAGTAATGAGGGGTTTGTGCTCCAAACGAACGCTGCTGTGCGTAGGGTGGATAGCCGAATGGGGCTGGCTAGTGTAGTAAGAGATGCCGAAGGAGTTGTTCACGCTGCCTTTTGGATAAGTGTTCACGGGAGCTGAGAGGTCGAGGTCACCGAAGTTATCGCAATCCGAGAGGGCCTCACCTTTGCACTAAACAATGGTTTATTGTATTCCTCTCCTTGCTCGTCCTGGTACGCAAGGGAAGTTTTTGAGTAATTATTAATGAAACTTTTCCTTCAAAAAAAAAAAAAAAAGGCCAATGATTCAATGGCTTAAATAAACTTTATATAATCTTATTTCTTAAATACACTACCAAATGAATACCTAATCTATTTTTAATGTTCACCACAAATAAGAACCATAATTTATTTCTTTACTACACCATAATTAAAAACCACAACCCTTCCTTGTTTCTATGTAACGGGAGAGAAAAATAAAAATACTGTTCAAAGAATCTGAAACTGATATCAATATTCATATACATGCCACAAACTTCGGGTAAAAGTCTTGTAATGATCTTTATATTTTAATGAAAATTTTCATAATTAAAAAAAAAAAAAAGATAGAATGGCCAACAATAGCTAAAGTCTACGATCTCAAATGTGAAAAACCCATCTCAAAATTCAATCTACAAATATTCTTTTTTCTTTAGTTTCTAACAACAAAAAACCCATAAGGGGGATACAATTAGAAATGTCCATCTTTTGTAACTTTGTTAGAAAGGGAAAAAAAACCAAAATAACTAAATTTATTATCAACAAAAAGAAGGTTATATCCACTATTGTAACGGAGATCTCATTATATCGAAGGCATATACATCCCTAGCAGTGTGTTCTGAGGATTTATATGGTCGTCTAAGAGATTTACAGTTTGATCAGAAGATTAGAATACAGAAAAAGCAAATTATTGTACAAGATAAAGTGATGAACTGATGATGAATAGAATGTTGTGTAGCATACGATTTGTTTATCTATTTTTCCTTTTTGTTTTGCTTTTAAAAGATATAGGGTTATATTGGTAAAGTAATTGTGGTTTATATATAAAAGTTGCACTTTAATAGTGGTGTATTTATCATGTGGTGTTGTTAATAAAAATAGTAGTGTAGATATAATCACCCTTTTACTTGAACATGGATTTTTCTTTAGTCCAAGTAAACATGGATATTTTAAAAGAAATAATATCATGTATTGTTCATGACAGCAAATCTATAGCAGATCAACAAAGGATTTCTGGTGGGTCACTGATTATTGATTCCTACAAAGAACTACACACTAAAATTAGATAATTTAAAATAATACTTAAAATGTATATATTAGGAAAGGTTTTATATTTTAAATCTCTTTATTAGAACTTAAAAATTTGTTCACACGGACTGGGCTTTTCTTTCTTCTATTCATCATTACATTAGGCTACAAATGTGTTCCCTTTTTCTTTTTCTTTTCTTTTTCTAAATTTTAGTTTAAAGACTTTTAAATAAAAATTAACAAGGATAAATTATGTAAAATTTTAATTTGGTAGTTAATTACCCAACACATCACCTTTTAACATGACGTGTTTTATCAACAAATAATTGGGTAAAGTTAGTGATTTAATTTTTTTATTTGAAAACGTGACTTTTCCATTTATGTGTGTGATTTTTTTATTCAATCATTCAATGTATATTTTTAACTAATCGATCATTTATTTTATATGTGACTTCTTAATTTCTTTTTCTGACTTCCTAATTAATCGGTTATAATATATGTGACTTTTTTTTTATTAAATAGTTACAGAAATGAGACTTTTCAATTTCTATACTTGACTTTTTTATTAAATAGTTACACAAATGTGGCTTTTCAACTTTTTTACATGACTTTTTAAGAAATTAATTATTTTATATGTGTGACTTTTTTTTATTAAATAGTCATATGCATATGACTTTTCCATTTCTTTACCTGACTTTTTAATTAATCAGCTATTTTATATGTGACTTTTTTATTAAATAGTTACACAAAGTGTGATTTTTCAGTTTCTATACAAAACTTTTTTATTTTACACATGATAATTTTCGATTTCTTTACCTGGCTTTTTAACTAATTGGTTATTTTATATGTGACTTTTTTATTAAATAGTTACACAAAATGTGATTTTTCAATCTCTACATGAATTTTTTATTAACAATTATACAAATGTGACTTTTCAATTTCTTTGTGTGACTTTTTAAGATCGATTTTCTCTATGTGGCTTTTTTATTAAATAGTTACACACATGAGACTTTTCAATTTCTTTACGTGACTTTATTAATTAATTGATTATTTTATGTGCGACCTTTTCATTAAATAGTTACACAAATATGACTTTTAAATTTCTATACATGACTTTTTTATTAAACAATTATGCAAATGTGATTTTTTAATCTCTTTGCATGGCTTTTTAAGTAATTGATTATTCTATATATAGCTTTTTTATTGAATAGTTCCATGCACGTGACTTTTTGATTTCTTTAAGTGACTTTTTAATTTAATGTAATTTTTTAATTAATCAATGATTTTACATGTGACTTTTAAATTTTTATACGTGGCTTTTTAGTTTGGCTAATTATATCTACACTACTCATTTTATTAAATATACTATATTTTTATTAATGTAAACATCCATAATCTTTGTTTCTTATAGTATTTAAGGCCCTAAAAGTTCTTGCTATATTTTTTCTCGATTTTTTGATTTAATTATCCTCTCATATTCTTAATGATTGAATATAATAGAAAATTTGGATTTGTTTACCTTAAAATCATATGAAAACATGCAGTTGTATATTATTAGATATTACATTTTTGCTTATTTAAAAGTTTTAAACAATTCTCGTAATGAAATTTTTGAAATCAGGATATCATTTGTTATAAGATTTCATGATAATAAGATGTTAAAAATAAAAATATGACAAAAAATAAGTTAATGGCTTAAGTGTAAAGAATTAAAAATATAAGGGATAACAAATATAATTAAAATGTGGTGTAATTAGTAAAAAATATAGTGTCAATATAATCACCCTTTTAGTTTTCATATGTGACTATATAATTCAATGTGACTATTTAATTTGATGTGACTTTTTTAATCAAATGTGACATCATATCATATAATATATAATACAAGAGTTTTCAATTGAATTTGGATTCTCAATTGTAATTTACCAGCCCATAATTTTGCTGACATCATCATGATATTGCAAAATTTTTCAAAATTCATGCCATAATTCATCCCCTTCTAAAATCACAAAATTTTATCTTTATATAATTTTTAAATTTTCTTTTATTAGAATCCTTGAATCTATGGAAACCAAACCTCAAAAAATATCACTTTTTCTATTATTACAATATATATTATTATTTATTATTATTTAGCGTCGTAGATTGCACGAAAATCATAACGTTGAATTAAATTTTCTTGAAATTGTGACAGTTTATGTAACACTTTTATGGATTGTACGGGTGTAGTGATTATATATATCTGTGTATCGTGACATGGTTATTACAGGGCATGGGGCATTACGTTTTAAGTATTATTCTTTACTGTTGTTCCAATTGGATAAAGTTTTTTAAATTATTGTCTACCAAGATTTCACGTTGCTACTTGCCATGTATAAAACTCCATATCTGTAAATAAAAAAACCATTTTTCTATTAGAGAAATTATAAATCAGTCACTATTGATCTCCATGATCGGTTTCTTAATGAAAATCTTTCGAATATAAAACAATTTGGAGTTAGTGTAATTTTATCCATATGTAACTTTTGTCAACGCAAAGTTAACTCACTAACCTAGATAATACAAAAAAAGAAACTCCTTCATTAAAACGAAATTTTAAGAAAATTTTGAAAAACTTATAAGCCTTATTTTCGAGTTTTAAAAATTAAATTTTTCTTATTTGAATATTCATAATGAGTTTTCAATAATTTATATTAGTTTATTCGTTTTTTATATTCCTTTTTTTATTTTTGTTTGCTCATTTCTTTTTTTTTTGTCATTATTTATAAATAATTATGAGTTTTTTAAATTTTTTATTATCCGCTACCGTTGTAAATTTGACTGCGAGTAAACATTCAATTTCTTATAAATTAGTATTTTTTTAAGAATCATTTTTCCTGCTGCTGAATTATTTGAAAATGAAGGCATTATAAACTAATTGTTTGGTATTATCTCTATTTATTTAATTCTTTATCTCTTTATTATTTATCTTTGTTTGATTTTCAAAATTTTCTTTTCAGAGTTTTTGATAATATGGAAATCAAAATTTATTTCAAAATAGCTTATATTATAAACGGAAACTTAGATCATAATAACTTAGAGCAAATCAACTGATTTATTTTCTTTTTTTGTGCAATAAAAATATATTTATCTGCATCACACCAATAACTAAAGACACACATAATATAATTCTGTCATAATAATATATGACTAAATTTTATTTTCTTAAAATCTATGATCTAACTTGAAAATCTTTGTGACTATTTTGTAATCTTTGTTTCTATATTATTATGTTGCCACGATTAAGTTGTAGATGATGTAAAAAAATTATTTTCTTAGTCTTTTTCTCTATAGATGTGAAGCTTTCAAAATATCGACTAAATTCATGTTGTTATTTTATTTGATTTAATTATCATATTGTGACTATTTACTGTTTTCTACAATTTATGTAATGAATTTTTTTTATATGAAATATTGAGAATTTATCTCGCTGTGCAACGTACCAGTTGAATATTAATTTATCGATATTTTAATTTGACGAAGATAATAATGAATTTTAGAGAAAATTATGTGAGCAAAGAGATATGAAATCCACAAGAAGAAAAGGAACTACACAAAATTATTACTCCCTCTATTCTGATTATCTGATCTTATCAAAAGAAACTTTTATAGGATGTCGTACATATATGGTCTCCATTTATATTAAAAATCTAAGATCCCTTACATTTCTTTAAAAATATATCCCTATTTAATATTTTAATTATAACTACCAATTTTGAATTTTACTCATAAAAATGGTACGTCAGGTACTTTCTCATGAATATTAAAATTTTTATCTGAATAGGTATCCAGTGAATACGGGTATGTATATGCCCGATACATGTTATTAGACTGTTAACTAATAATATGAAATAAGTTAGATGGTTTGAAAGTGAAATATAGTAAATCATTAATCGAGCATATAAGATGGTAACTATTAATATAGTATCATAATTATATATTTATTGTTTTTGTTATGCAAATCCGATAACATGTCTTTGTCCAATATTTTATAGGACGCGTCAAGATAGGTTGGGTCATAGGGCAGGGTGGAACGCCACCATGACCTACTAAAAGATTCATGAATTTTTCTTCCTTTCAATTAATGTTATTAACACCACCATTATTAATTGATGAATGTAGAATAAATCAAAAATTTTATTTAGAATTTTAAAATTTCCAACATTAACTAATATAAAAACATGATTCTTTCAATTTGATAGAAAAATCCTTTCAAAAAAATAGTATAATAAAAAATAAAAATCAATTGCTACAAATTTATAGGTCGATAGGTTAAATTGCTGTATCTAATCATTTATACACGTTTTTTGAATTAAATTTATTAAAAAAGAAAAAAATGCTTGGGGGTCATGAGTCTATGGAGCGGGTCCAACCTGCCCCGCACCCGCCCTGGACCCACTGTAGGGTCGACAATATTGCCTCATACTCATCCTTTTACTCTGATTAGGCGTGGCGGGTCAATCATATTAGGGACATTTCCTCATAAGTTTCTGGGTTGATGTTTCAAATTATCATCCCTAATTACTTGATTGCTTATTATTATAACTTTATATGGGTTGGACATGTGAATTTACACGACTTGTTTGGATGAGACCAGAATTATAAACTCAAGTATTTTACTATAAATATCCCATAGTGAATTGTAATTCTCATATCAATTCGAAATTTTATACTATACAATTGGTATATTGTACTTCATTTATGATATGATGTCTACACTCGTACATCAATTTTGATATAAACGTACATTATAACTCTGTCCGTATAATGCACGAGTGAAAAAATCTAGTCTTTAATAAATTGTGACTTTTGAATTAACAATGACATTTTGTTTCCACCTACAAAATAAAAAATCACATATAAAATAATTTATTGAAAACCTTTATTTTTAATTTATACATATATATGTATTTATGTTTTCTAGTTAAATGTGACTTTCTATATGACTTTTCATTTAATCAATTATTGTATTATGCTAATTTTCAATTGAATATAATAAATAAATAAAAAGGCAAGTGCTCAAGCAAATCGGTGCAAATGATGGGCCTGTACAAATGTTTCAACCTCCACGTGTTTCAACCGTTTTCTACCGTATTTTTGTGTCACATTTGTTTTAGGCGTAATTTTCAAATTAAATATTCTTTAATTTAACATTCATCGTAAAAGTTTGCCCAAAAAAAAAAAACATTCATCGTAAAACCCCCCGCCCCCACCAAAAAAAAAAAAAAAAAAATTCATAGTAAAATCCTAGATTTCCCTTATTTTTAATTTGACATTCATCGTAAAATGAAGAATTCATAAAAGAAGACTATGCAAATACTAAAAAGATCCACATTGTTGATTAGTGTTATTAAATTTAGCTATCCATATAATTAAAAAATATATATTTTAAGTTAAATTTAACAACTATTGGAGTGTCACATTGAATGTGTTAAACAAATTCACTAAAAAGAATTTTTCAAAAATATTAAATTCTAGTACAATGTTAAAATTGTTGTTAAAGTTAACAACTAACCAAAAAGGATTATTTTAATAATTTCTTTAACACTATCTTTGAGTTATTAATTAACAACTCCATTAACAACCTAATTTAACACTAGCAATGTGGATTTCAACTATTTATCTATCAGTATTTAGCATTAAGCTCTAATTGTAATTTAGCCTGATCAAGAAACATAATCGACCTTTGGATATAGAATCATGGGATTACAAGATTCAGTAAGCTATGAGTTGCGCCAAGAGATTAATTATTCTTAAACTATTGCTAGATAATTTCAAACTAGTCTTTCACTCGTGTGATGCACAGAAAAAAAATAACTTATAAAATACTATCTAATTAATAATCAGTTGAACAATGAGTTGTCAACAAATACACAACATAAGTAAAAAAAAAAAAAAAATTCTCACATAAAGACATATCAAAAATAAAAACTAAAAAATAAATAATAGAATTGTTATTATCATAATCGTGCAATGTACGACATTTTTTTAAAATTTGATAGCGATTTTCATAAAAATTAGTAAAATTTTCAAGTTCATGTCAAAAAGTTTTTTTTTTTAAAAAGAAAAGAAGAAGAAGAAGAAGAAGAAGAAGAATCAAGTTTCTAACTTTAAGAAATTTAAGGACCCAGAAAAAAAAATTGAAATTTTGATTCAATTAGGCATTTAAATATGACAACTAATGAGAAGAGATTGAATGAAGTTTCAAAAGCTTGAAATTTATTGATTATAACTAGGACATCCAGAAATGGAAGATTACATAGAAGGAATATACCTTATATACTTCAACAGCCAATCTAAATCTAAATTAATTCTCAAAAAGAGAGAGAGAGAATAAAAAGAAGAAAGAGTTTGACCGCACGTTTCACCATTGCAAATGGGCGGGAAAATTGCGGTACAAATTGACCGCATATAATTAATATACACACACACTCTCTCTCACACACACATAGCGTTCCCGACATTTGGGATTAGTATCGGCCGGGTTCCCAACTTTTTTCTCAAACCATTGTGTTCCCAATTTTTCATTAATTCGTACAAACACTCCTTTTCTTACCGATTTTGATCAAACGCTCACACGTCCTAGGTGGCTTGCTTTGATTAGACAACCCACATATGGTTTGTTTCACTCACATGTGAGTTGTCTAGTCATAGCACGCATGTGAATGGAACTGCCTTTTTTACGGTTTCTATAAATTTTTCTCTTAATAGATTCACTGGCGGATCCAAATTGGGGGCAGTGGGAACCACCGCCTCCACAACCAAAAAAATTTCCTAGGATATGGTATAATGGAATAATGAATTTACATATTTAGCCCTACGCTTTTTTTTTCTAGATAATAAACCATTTAAGGTCCAAATTGTAATATAAACTTCCACTATTGTATCTTTTGTCATTTCTTCTCTTTGTTTCAAGTTCTACTTTAAAACTCAAGTGTTCCCAGTTTCTAGTTTCTACTAAAAACTCCGACTCCCAAATGCATACCGCAAAATCGACAGTGTAATCTTTGATTACTATGTGAATTATCAAGCTCCATCCTCTGATATCAATGGTTGAGAAAATCTGCTAGTAGAATCCGACCATATAATCTTTAGCCAAATTAAGCAATCTCATTTTTTTTTAATTTTCTTTTCTATTTTTTAAAATTGTTTCTTTTTTGCTTTTATCAAACGGACAAACAAAATTTGCTAAAAAGGGCAATTCTCGATTGCTTATTTTTTAAAACACTATGTTTACCGCTCTACAAATGTGATATTTCTCAACAACATTAAAGTGTTGAAAATGGATTTTCTATCTTGATCTTTCTTTTAGGTAACAATTTTTTCTGAGTTTTCAAGTAATTTTTCTTTTTCTTCTATTCTTTTTTGAAAATCTGGGGCTTGATGATATTCAAAATTCGACAAGCTTATTTACTACGAGGGAACTTTTGATACCAATTAAAAAAATTATACAACCATTTTAGAATATGAACACTAAGTCGGAGTAGCTAGAATATCGAACTTATTTTTGATACTTTCTCAAAACCTTTTATGGAATTTTTGTTGAGTTCAAAACATTATTTTTTTATTTTTTTAGCAAACAAGTTCAAAGCTTTATGATAATGTCAGATGTAGTATGTTATGGTTATATATATGATAATATTAATTATTGTCGGTTATCAACAATTGTTTATATTATAACTTCCATTTTTATCGTCGTTCCTCGCTCCCGTTAATTAAAAAGTCTAGATCCACCCCTAAATAGATAAATTAAAAAATTGAAGGAAACCGTAAAAAATGACCATCTTTGTGAATTAATGAAAGGTTGGGACCCTCCGTTATAGAAAAATTGACGAAAACTATAACAAATGACTATATGTGCAAATTAATAAAAGGTTGAGACCAATGGGCTAAAATAAAAAATGATTGGGGACTTAGCTGGTACGAACTCCAAAGGTTGGGGATGATATGTGAAATTAACCCTTTCAAATTATTACAACCGTTCGGGTTAATTTAACATATCGTCCCCAACCTTTGAAGTTAGAATCGCTTAGATCCCTAACATTTTTTTTACCGCGTTGGATCCTCAACCTTTTATAAATACGCACAAAAGGTCCCTCCTAACGGAATCCATCCAAAATTTCGTTAAATGGTTAAAGAAATTACTTTAATACCTTTATCCTTTCAATTTAAAAAAAAAAAAGAATTTAAAAATTAAAAAAATATAAAAATAAAAAAGGAAAAAAAACCTCCCACCGACAACCATTTTAGCTGTCGGAAATGGCAACATTCTAGCAGCCAACTGGCCACCGGAATGTTGCCATTTCCAGTAGCTGAAAGGGGGGAGAGCCTCCTGCCTTTCGTCTGCCGGAAATGGCAGAGAAATTTGGGGGGAGGTGGGAGACTTCCCCCCATTTCTCTGCCATTGTCTCCCCCCATTCCCATTTTTCTGCCATGAGTGGTAAAGAATTTGTGTTGGGGGGGAGGGGGAACTCCCCCGGGGTCCTCCCTATTTCTCTCCATTTTCGGCTGACGAAAGCCGAAAATGGCAGTGAATGGAATGAGCCTCCCCCCATTTCTCTGTCATTCTCCCTTTTTTGGCTAGCGGAAATGGCAACATTCCGGCGGTCAACATTTGTTGGTGGGGGGTTGAGTGGGTGGGGGTTGTTTTTTTTTTTTCCTTTTTTATTTTTATATTTTTTTATTTTTAAATTTTTTTTAAAATTCAAAGGATAAGATTATGAAGGTAATTTCTTTAGCCATTTAATGGAATTTTGGATGAATTCTGTTGGGAGGGACCTTTTGTGCGTATTAATGAAAGGTTAAGGACCCAGTGCTAAAAAAAGGTTAGGGACCTAGGCGATTCTAACTCCAAAGGTTGTGGACGATATGTGAAACTAACCTTTACTGTTATGCATACCAGTAATCTTAAAATGGAATAAACAAAAAATTAAGAAAAAACCAAATCTATAATGTGTGAGAATATATTCGACTCATTTTTCAATAACAATGTAACAAAATAAAGTGTGTTTGAAAAATGCTCGTAAAATCGTAAAATTAAAATTTTATGTCACATGATTTATTGATGCACACATCATCCTTTATTTTACAAATAAGGCTCAACTAGTTACATCATATGTACTTTCTATGTGAACAGTTAATATGATTCTTTTAATTTAGTATTGGCACATTTTTACCATAAACTTGCTCTATTTGGGCGATACAACTGTAATAATCCTTGATTGTATCTTTTTTATATTTTAAATTTTTGTTATGCTGCATGATTTAATCAGTTAATTTTATATCTCCGAAATGTTTGGTAACCATTTAAAAGTCACTTTCATTTATCAACCAAACAAAGCCAGTTTAATAGCATGCACTTTGTAGCTAGTCAAAATCCCAGTCACAATGATTAACTTTTCTATGAATCGTAAGGTACAAAATGATGCCACCCTGTAAAAGATTAACATATAAATTGGAGATGGAATCGGGGCCAATTATAATTGCATCCCAAATGGAGTCCTAAATACAAGTTATATATGGTAATTAACTAAACAACTCATCGTATCTTATGATGCCCAATTGTCCATAGCACTGGACTTGCGATCAATTCTCTTGGTGTAGGCACGATGGTTTCTTTCACGAACATATACCACCCAAAATATCAATGAAAACATTAGAGCTGTAGAGGATGTAATGAAACCAACATATACCCATCGAGTATATTTCCTTAAATCAGGACAATTATTCTCGCTGATATTCTTAAATGTCTCTGTAAGAAAAGTGGAGTCTATCATCTCCACAACAAATGGCATCCCTGTATACAATCCATAGCTTACGTTCACTGAGCTTGTTAGTTCTGTATAACCATCTGGGGTAAGCCTTCCGGTTGTGATACAAATATCGTCTGGAGAAACCTCGCAAATGTAGTTCTTCCATACCTACATTTGGTAAAAGAACTACTTATGTTATATCCTGTTGCATGCTTGTGTAAAAAAAGATTTGACACAAAAAATTTGTACATGTAGCAGAATTAGATTGATAATATTGAAAACTTACTTGAGAGGCATTGGTGAAGTCAACTTCCCCAGGTGCGCATTTTCGATCCTTGAAATCAAGATTATATGGATTGCAATAAGTTGGCATCAACATGCCGGATTGATTGAAATATAATGGTTTGGCCTCGGGTGGAAGATTGTTGGCGTTGGAGACATTTATTATAGCATAGTTAACAACACTTACGAGTGAGAAGGTGACTGTCTTGGTAACATTGGAAATTAATTGAGCAGTATTGTTATCTACTTTAGGAATGATCTCTTCTAAGGAAGAATGTGCATTTGGGTTCTGTAGCCACTCATCCATTGCTACACATGTATCTGCTACAACACTTCAAAACCGAAACAAACCTTTGCAGATTAATTCAGAGCTCAACCAAGATAACATTGACCATAAAAGTAAATGAAAAATTTCATCCCTCTGTCAACATTCAAAATATCCTAACCTCTTTTTCTTGAGGGAATGAAAGGAAACATTACTAACTAAAAAAAAAAAAAAGAAGAACGAACAATTGAAAAACCAGAGACATAGTCAAAGGACGATAGAATGGTTAGCCGAAACATTAAATGATTTTTTCCGATTTTCCAAAGAATTTTCAAAGGATATTTCTTAAAGAGGGGTAACTGTGGATGTGGGAGGCTACTGGTAGATCCACTATTGTAAAAAACAATAGGCTTGAATAACTTACTTGTGAACGAGAAGAAGCATGCCACTCATGATGAATGTTACAGCCACCAAAATTCATCCTATTATCACTAAGCTGTTAGTATCAATAATATAGTATAATGAAGATCTCAGCAACAACTCCTAGTGAAAATAACGACATTCCGCTATATACATACCAGTAAATAACCCACTTAATTCCAAGAACTGAGAACACTACAACCAACAATTGCACCAAATTAGTTAGTCTTTTCACCCTTAGCATGATCTATGCAAAATTAAAGTCTTAGGAATGTTCGAGTACTAGATATTCAGTGCCATAAAAGCACCATACCATATATGACATAATATAAGCACATCAACATATCACTCAAATTATATCAGCATATATGATATTATACCGCATATCTCTAATGCCATAAAAGCACTGGAAGTCTGGTACTTGAATACTTTCAATTAAAGTTTATGTGCAGGTAATAACAACTTACATAATCCCAAAAATGCCAAAATAAGAACAACAATAGCTACACAAATAACGGCGATTCTCCTACAAAAGGGATAGAAAATAGTAAATTTAGATCTTAGCTCTAAAAGATTGATTTTGAGGATGTAATTGTTAAGAAGAGATAGGTTATTACAAGGGATAGAGAAAAATGCGAACGTCATTTGAATTCTTTCCAGTAACATTGCGAAAATTATTAGCAAGCTGATTGATGGTTACCCTCATGTTATCGATTTCACTTTTGAATCCATCTGGTAAAGAAAATTTCCCCACGCCGATACCCTTAGCTGCTTGTAGATTGCTAAGTAGGTTTATTAGATTTACAACCACCGTGTTGGCTTGATGAAGAATGTAGCTCAATATGTTCACTATACTATTTTGGAACTTGGCTTCCCTGGCGTATAGAAAGCCTGAACCACATCTACATTTAGATGTACGAAGGCCCATATAGAAATTAATTAATGATGTAGGAAACAAGGTATTTGTAAGTAACAAAGGGTGATTTGCGTTCTTACATTGTTCCTGCAGTGAAGAGGAGGACGAAAATAAGGGAGACGGCATAGGCCAACCTAGAATAGCCATAGGGCTTACGCCTACAACAGCAATGCCGAAAACAGAGACATAACATGAACAATCCAAATAAAACCAACCAGATAATAGCGGTGATAAATGGCCATATAGCTGAATATGCAACAGACTGCAACAAGAACATTTTTGTTCAATTTTTTACCAATTCAAAAGAACTGTGATTAATAAGATAAACATGACATATTATGAATTCCAACATTTGAAATCTAGATTTAATTTCTCGTAACAAGGTTGACTTCAGGATGGGATTTCAAGACATCAAAATTGATAACAAATGAAATAATCAAAAAAAAAAAAAGAGGAAATAAACCAGAACATAGGATTGGTTATATTCCATCCCCCAGTGTAATATTTCATGTGGTTTAAAGGGTCCCTCCTTTGTGTTCTATTTGTTGCCAATATCATATAAGTAGAATTGCTTGAGGTTTCTTCAGCCATAATCCTCCTCGTATTTGATTCAGCCATCTCATTATATTCTTTCTCATTTGCAAACTCTAAAAAAATTCAGAAAGAGACATCAATAAGATTACTTAATTTTGTCCATGCAAGAATCCACAAAAAGTGGTTCCATTTATATCCTATAAAAATGATATTCTTTCATTTGAACTTTGATCAAACATATATTCATGTAACTAGGAATGGTGTAAGATGGAGGTCATGGAAATGAGAAGCTCTATGAGATGATGAAAAGAGGACTACAAGTATGAATAGAAAGAGAAGAAATAGGAAGCGCGCAGATGGGGAACACGACATGATGGGTTGTTAAAGATTTTGGATATCGCTAATGGAAGAAAAATAAAGGAAAATGAAGAACAAATTTGGGTTTTAGATTTCATATTGTTCATTGTTTAAACGGGTGGTGAAATTTTTTGGATGACTCAAAAAATATGTAAATTCTTTGTCGTTTAAGGTGTTAGGTACCATTTATAGGAAAATACTATTATTAGCACTTTTAAGGATGAGTATAAGGGAAAAAATCCTGGATATGACATCAAGTAAGTTGGTAATTCCAATTATAAAAGTTTGGCACGAAATTTATCTTATAGTAAGACCATACCAATAATTGGTCAAAAATGCCCCTATCCATTGCCTGTTAACATGTGAGGGCTTTGTCCTCTACCTCGATTTCTCACTCTTAAAATCTCTCTCATCTTTCGCTCTGTCTCTATGATATTCATTGATACGCTTACACAAGTTGCTCGTCTGATATCCATAGAGGCTATCTGTGCAGCCAATTTTGAACTCCAAAAGTTTTTATGTCTTTTTTCCGTTCATTTTTGGTAAGAATTTTCTAAAATTGGTTGGAAAGATATATAGTGCATGAGTTGTGAAGAGGAAGGGTACGGCAAGAGTAGGTATCACACATTCCAACAAAGAGTATGTCTTCTATTTCGTTTATGCATTTTTATTGACTGCTAGACTTCCATATCTAATTCCAGTGTAACTCACTACTCTTTATTCGTATTTTGATTAATTAATAAATATTCCTTTGTTCTTGTCATTTGTTTATGTTCTTAATTTTATTAGTTTTGTTTTGCATTAGCTAGATTAGATTCACACACGAGAAGACATCTTATCAAATTATCTAGCAAAAAACAATTTGAAACTTGAAAAATAAGGCAATACGCAGTAAAGAATTTTTTGATTGGCAGAACATCTCTTGAAGCAAGCGCTAAATGCTCACAAACTATTGAAGTTGACTTCACCATTGTAGCTTGATAGAGCAAAATGATTAAAAGGTTAAATAAATGGCAAATCTTTCCAATCTCCCCAATCTACCATTGAAGGTGTTATATATTAAAGAGTACCTACAATCTTCCCAAAAAAATATTCTCATATGAAAGTTCTTCAACTACACACAAATCCACTCTGAATGCTTCAACATCCACCCAATCCTCAATGGCATAATATATCTTGAGAAAGAAATACGAAGAAGTCAATGAATTTAGAATTTAGAAAATGAACGATACCTGATGGGATAGGCGGGTTTGTAATTTACAATGCAGCCAACCATGGTATAAATTGTGTACTTGTGCATCATGAAAAGGTCATAGCCTATGCCTCTAGACAGATAAGGGGACATGAATATAATTATCCAACACGTGATCTTTGAATTGGCAACAGTAGCTCATGCCTTGAAGACATGATGTCACGCAAAACGCCTCTTGAGCTTTTCATTTCCCAATGCAATGCAACAGCCTGGATAGCTTCCCCATCATTTCAGAAAGTATTTCTTTTCTTTTTTTTCCGTCTCTGTAACCAGCCAGTTGTGCATAAGCTTTTAAATATATTTAAGGGGCCCATCATTTATTTGTCTCACTTCTTTTATATGATTTCCAACTGGTCTATTTCTTTTCCTTCACATTGTATATAGTTGCGGCCCAGCATTATGGTTATTTAAAAAAGACAATTGCTTCTTTGGTATGTTTTCCCACTAGCATTTTTCAATAGGCACCTCCCAATCCCATTCTCTCCAACGAGGCAATGGATATGCCAGAAGTTTCTTTCTTTTTTTTTCCTTTTTTTTATTTTTTGGAAAAAATGCCAAAAGTTTCTTCTTCTTCTTCTTCTTCTTTTTTTTTTTTTTTTGAATCGGCCAAAAGTTTCTTTGCAACCAAAGAATTGTTAAAACCGATTTGGGATATGCTTTTGCTTATGAGTATTCAAATGTGATTGATTCACATTTATGCAACGAGTCGTCGATCTAGGAAGATGATGTGAACCGGTTAAAATCAAAGTTGAAGCATCTTCCCTAATGGCTTTCCTTTGACTATCCTTTTGGATACTCTCAAGGTGGAAAGATTTTCGGTCAAAGTTAAACCGTGATTCTAGAATTTTGCCATTTTATTATAATTATATATATATATATATTTTTGATTTACTATGTAGATGTTTATAATTTTTTTCCAAGAAAATTTCACATTTTTCCAAAATAAAACAATATTACCATACAGAATTAGGAATAAGAAAGCTATTTGTCTCTGTCATATATTAATTTTTAAGAGAGAAAAAATAGTATTGTTTTAAATTTATGATTTCATATTGTGGTTAGTATGTTTTTATTTGTTTTTCCAATTATTGAAAGAATTATTAGCACAAAATGAAAGCAATATTGTTTGACAGTCTATTCTGTTTGTAGTGCTTGCATTGAAAAATGAGAAGTTTTTTGAGTATCGATTTATCCACAAATGGCATTTATTCCATCTCATGTTTGATTTGGGAAAAAACTTAAAAATTTATTGCAATTTATGAAGTGTTCTAATTGTTGTATATTTTTAGAACTTAATGAGTATTATTGTTTAATGGGCATTATTTTAATATAATGTATGCTTGCTTATATAGGTTCTAATAAAATGAATTGCTTTATACAATTTCCCAGCAATATTATTTGAAGTATTTATAAAAAGTTTTAGTTAGTGTTACATATTTGATGACTTGAGAAAAAGAGGTGGAGGATGGCGCTTCAAGCCTTCAACAAATGAGTACAAAAAGGGTATCTAGATGGACGAAGACTTGAAAAACATATATATATATATATATATACACACGTGTTGTTATCCCTTTTTTTTTCTTGCTCTTTTAGGTGACTTAGTAAAAATATAGCTAGGGGGAACTTACACAGAAAATAATAGGACTGATCACAGATTAAGCTTTGCGGCTAATACTTCAATTTAGGATTAAATTAACATTGCTTGCCATTATTCTAGTCGTGTATCCAACATAGAATGAAGTACTTCCAACTAAGTGCATTTAAGAGAGGTTGTGAGCTTGATGAACTTGGCTAGTGGGATGAATGTAAATCCATCCTTAAAGTGACAATATGATTACCATTATAATTAAGTGGATTGTAAAGTACTTAAGTATGTGAACAAGATGAGAAGAGGAATATATATGAACCGAACACGAATATCATTACTTATAAAGTTCTTGCATTCAACAATTGAATTTTGGTTAAATGGAGTTTTCGCTTGTGATTACTTATTTCTTTTACCTTTTAATTAATTAGGTTTGTAAATTTTATTTTGCTTTTCATTCCTGGATTTGTTTTTCTTTCTCAGTCTAAACATTTACAGATTTCATTTAACTTATAACGTTCCTTGTCAAGATAAATATAATAATATTTTAAAGATTGAGCTTTGTGCTCATTTTTACGATCAGATAAATCATGGTTTAAAACAATAAGCATATAATTTAAGAACCTGGAAAAGCTCTATCCTCTATTCTATAGCTATAGAAATTTGCTTTTATTATTAAATACCTTTTTTTTTTTTTAAAGTTATTAAATAGTTTTTATCCATGATGGGAAAGTAAATTGCTTTAAGAGTGTCGTCATATGCAACAATTAGAAGATTTTCTTTTTATTTTTTATTATTTTTCTTTCTTTCTTTTTTTCTAATGGCAACAATTAGAAGGTTGCCATTGCTTACAAATATTCATTTCTTTAATGCTTCTCCAAGAGTCAATTTAAGAATCAGCCATTATCATTTGTTCTTTTCTAATTATGTATTATTCATTTTAATTCTACTTTTTGTAATTGGATTTTTTTCTTTTTGCCGTCTGCACTACTTATGCAATCAGTAACTTGTATATTGTTTAGGTGGTGCAAAAGAGTTTAGATTACAGAGCTTCCTTCAATTCAAATTGAATCAAGGTGAGTTTCGTCTCTTATTTTATCTTTTCTAACTCTCATTCCTATGTAAATGCCAATTAGCTTGAAAGTAATCATACATTTAGTTCTTATATTTTCGTCTCTACTAATATAATGTCAATGTTAGATGATTTGTAATTGTTTGACAAATTAGTTGTTGGAATCAAAAAGGAAAAATTGCTTCTTTTAAAATAAACATTTGAAAGAGTAGTAGAAGGAGAGCATTGAGTCCTTAGAAAAAGATAGTGGAAAGTGAGTCAACAAAAATAAATGTATCTCAATAACTTGTCATCTCTTAGGATATTTGGTAATAAAGAGTATTTGTCTTCTTCAGTGATCTTGTTTATTAATCTTAAGTCTATAATTAGGTGAAGTTCAGAAATTTCTCAATGAGAATAGCAATGAATGATCAGGGAAGTTGATGCAACTAAGACTAAACACGTAAGAAGCATTCTTCTATGAAATTTATCTATTGGAGTTATGTAAATAAGTTCATGAAATTATTTGAACTTATTATAGAACACATACAAGTTATGCTCCTGCACCATTTACTTCTTTGTCCTTCCCTGTTTAGTTGGTGTGTGTGTTTGTGTGTCTAATATATAAATGATAATAAATTAGTAAAGAGTTGCATTGCCAATTCCTGCTTTCTTTTATCTTCTGGAATTATAAATAGTAAAGAGTATCATACTTCTCTTTACTCCCTAATATTGTCTTGTATAAGTTATTATAGTCAGTTGAATGGACAGAAACAGGTATGGATTGTAATATATAGTAATTAGATGAACGAGAAAGTGTTGATGGATTATAGTTATTATAGTGAACTAGAATGAGCAAGAAAAACGAATATTACAATTAAGATATGCAAGCCCTTCTTTGCTTAAAATGTTCATGTGATGCATGACGAATATACATAGAAAAAAAATATATATGTTGCTGTTGAAATAAATTACAATTTAGCCATGCTGGGCCTTACTTTGATATTAAGCATTTTTCTTTGTCACTACACTGCCACATCTAGAGTATACAATTTAGAAAATTTGAAAACATAAACTTCCTTTAATGACTTGTCTTGATGAACAGGGTATGTACATAGAATCATTTATGTTTTTGGAATAATTGTGCTACAGCTTGTAACATCTAATGCTGTCTTGCATAAGTTATTATAGTCAGTTGAATGGACAACATTCATGCTTTATGACTGTAGAAATATAGAAAATGTGGATTGTAATATATAGTAATTAGATGAATCGAAAAGTGATGATGGATTATAGTTATTGTAGTGAACTAGAATGAGTAAGAAAAATGAATATTACAATTGAGATATACAAGCCCTTCTTTGCTTAAAAGGTTTATGTGATGTATTGCAGACATAAATAGAGAAAAATTCTATTGCTATTGAAATAAATTACAATTGAGCTATGCTAGGCCCTTGCTTGCTTTCATATTAAACACTTTTCTTTGTCACTACACAGTATACAATTTGGAAAATTTGAAAATTTAAACTTCCTTAATGACTTGTCTAGATGAACAGGGTATGTACGGAGCATCATTCATTTTTTTTTGTAATAATTGTGCTACATCTTGATTATATTATTTTTGTTTATTGTTTAGGCATTAAATTAAATTCAACATTGGAGTCTTGGCATCAGTCATTGGAGCAACTGTACAGTCATGTTCCTGGCTTAATTTTACCACCATTTACACCTTCATCAGTGGAGGATGATGAAAATGAAGAAGATGAAGCCATTGCAGACAAGAATGACCAACTTGATGAGCATAACTTCAGTGGGAATGAGTAGATATCTAAGAATATCAAGTAACTTTCCATTGGAACTACTTAAGTTTTTTTTTTTTCCTAGGTCTTGTTATATGTTATATTTTTTTTCCTTTGAACTTTACATGTAATAGATGGCTCAATATTATTGTTTCTGACAGGAGTTCAATATTATACTTTGATTTCAAGCCTTGTTTAATTTGCTTCAATTTGTACATTGTAATATTATTTTGAATCAGAAAACAGATAGTTTAATATGTATATAATGAATTATATATACATATAATGTGTCTTTGCCGACAAGTAACTTTTACTTAAAAATATTTATTTGAATGGAGAAGCAAAAATTAGCCTACAAAAAAAAAAAATGTAGTTTAAATTACGAATTTTGATTGCGGGGACAAACTTTAGCAGACAAACATTCTTTCATTGCAAATAATAATTTGTATGGAAAATTATAGTTTAGGCGACAAATTCATCTACTCTAGAGACACGAATTACTTTGTAGGGTAAAAGATAGTCTCTATCGACAAATATCAATTTGTAGCAAAAGACTTTAGACGACGCAATATATTTGTATCCTAAGGTTGTGTAGGCTTATATCTTGTCCCACAAAATATTCAATTTTGTCTTCTAAAACCTCTCCCTTCTAAAACCTCTCCCTACAAGGTTTGCGATACAAAATTGCCCACAAATTACTTTCGTCTGGAAAGGTTTCCGCCGACAAATATTGACTTCTCCCTACAAAAAAAATTTGTAGAGAAAGGTGAAATTTCTTGTAGTGGCTTATAGGTGTCCGCCTATGGCCATGTGAGTGATTGAGTTATTTGTTGTGCATTGACTATACATGTGTATCATTTCCAAGTCAAACAAAAGATAACACAAGAGACAGTGAAACCGTGAAACTTTTTTTATCTTTAGTAATGGGATTTTACTTTTGCACAACTATTTATGTAGAGGTATAAATTGCACTGTATTTGGCTAGCTCAACCTCATCTCAAATAGATTTATGTGAAGCCAACTTCAATTTAGCAGCTCCTCTTATGGTACATGCTTGAAATCCAGAATTTGAAATAGGATCAGAAGTAAGTATTTCAAATGGCCGATAACTGAGAGAAAAAAAAACTAATAGTAATCTAATAATAATAATAATAATCACTTCAATATATAAATAAATAAATAAATTTAGAGACAAAATTGATTAAAAATGAAGTCAATATCTGATTTCGTTATTTATTAAAAAAAGTCTTTTTTTTTTGTTTGGAGTTTCTAATGTACGTATATAGTTAACTTGTCAACCCATTTTCCCTTCCAAGAAAAGGATAAATAAATAAATTAATTAATTAACAACCTATTTTTTGAACAGTTGTTTTACATTAGTTTCCATTGATGCACGAAAAGAGACATGTTAAATGTTTATCATATAAAAGAAGTGTCAACTAACTTATTTTAATAAATTTACAAATTAAAAAAGGGGAGGCGGAATGGATGAAGTTGAATGTCATAACTTATAATTTACAAATTATAAAAGAAGTGTCAACTAACTTATTTTAATGTTAACTATGTCATTATATTACCGTAATTCAATTGAATGTCTAAATATAAAAGAATAAATAGGTGTCAATTAATTTATTTTAATAAATTTGCCACAGCTTAAATGAGTGAAATCAACTTGGCATTTTTTCAGGAAAAAAAGAAAGAAAGAAATCACCAAGGCATTAAAAAAAGCTAATGTTTCTATATATAATATTAAAATTTCGACTTAATGTTTCTATATATTATATTGAAATTAACCCTTTAATTATTACAAAGTTTTCCTGACTCAATGTTTCTATATTTTATTTTCTACATTCTATTGGGAAATCAAAATAAATAAATATTAAGAGTACAAACTTTTTTTTTAATTGGATGTCCCTGAAGGGACAAAAGAATACACTTTTATATTTAAATTATTATTATTATTATTATTATTTGAAAGCATTATAATTTTTAAGTATGTTGTTTATGCATTAATATTAAATTTATAATTTATTAAATAACAAATAATTTTGAATTAATTTTTCCATGCTTCGCACGGGTGTAATACTAGTAACTAAAGTAACAATTGAACATAATCATCTGATTAGTCCTTTGAAATCTCGGATGTTCCGCTGTAATCGGCACCTCAGCGAGCATCTAAAGCGTAGGCTACAAGCAAATGATGTTGTTGGGATTTCGGTAAGTAAAAGCTTTAAGACAACAGTCATTGAGTCAGGGGGATACGAGAACATGACTTTCATTGAGAAGGACCACAGAAACTATGTTGACAAGGCCAGCAAGTTGAGATTGGGTGATGGTGATGTTAGGAATTATAGACAACATGCACAGCGGAAATAAAAACTATAATTCCTACATCAGGATCAAACTTGCTCTTTGATGGAATTCGTGATCATAAAGTTTCCTATAACGTAGCAGTAAATACAGTTTATCTAATCACACCACAGCTGTCTAAGCGTCCAGCCTCAAACAGTAATCCACACAACAAGAACAATCTAAGAACACGAACTTTTCGTAATGGGATTAGGATTTCTATAATATCTTGTGCTAGCAAGTTAATACAGAATGTGTATGTTAGTCGTAGTAACCCAAGACCCTAAAGTGCTCTATTTATAGGTTTCTTACGAAGCCCTAGCGCAACCCTAATATGGTTAAGATTCTAGGGCCCATGTACAGTCCGACTCAATTACTATTGGGCCTTGTACATTAATTCCAACAATCTCCCACTTGGACAATATCCCATTCTAAGACTCCGATTCTTGCCTTTTGTGTGTGACCCATTAGGCTCCCACTCACGATGGTAAACACCATGATACTATTATTCTAATCTAATTAAAATAAGACAAACCAAAATCTCTATTTTAATTTATGATCGATTCACCTAGATCGATCAGTTCATAACGCTGTCCAATATTGACATCTAGCAATGTGTCAAGGCAATCCATGTGACGGGATGTCATGTGGTATGACCAGACCTTTCCATGTACGCTTACCTTGAAAATATAATCTCTTCATCAATATAACCCAATTGGTTAAGAGATATGAAAAAGCGTCAATTTCATTTCAACCAATTATGTTATTCGCATAGACTGGATGTTGACAAACTTATGATCATGATTGAAACTCCTTTCAACTTACAATCACATCTTTGCCAAGGAATTTTAATCAACTCAAGTAGCGAAAAGCAGATTATAGTCTCCTAATATCCAGGAGTGATGAATCCTCATCTTGAATACTCACAACCTTCATGCAACTTTCATTATACCTGTACGGCATTTTCCTGATAACTCATGGCTACAGCCTCATCAAATGTCCGCCTAAGCATAACAATCATTACATAAGATTCTATGGTATTCTCAAGTCAAAAGACCAATTTCACAACCGTCGATTAGAGATTAACCACTGACGCTAGGATAATATCCACGTGGCATCTCTAGGCAGATCATCCAATGCTTGTTCTACTAACAAAACATCCATGTGTTCATTCGAATGTCCCCACATTCTAATTTATGAGATCGGTTACTTTCTAAGCAAGAAATGTAACACATGCTAGTCTACCCGCAACAACAGTATCCGTATCCTGTAATTGCCTCGACTAGGGATACTTTAAGAATAAGTCATAACATGCATCTCATAATCACAACCCATTGTGATTAACAATTTATTTTTATCTTATTCTACGGACTCTATTACTTTGATGATGAGATAATAATACTTATGAAAATAATAGATCTGCCATGAATATACATCCATTAATAAGTGTTTATACTCAAAATGTCTTACGAAATAGTATAACACTAAAATCCAAACAAACTAGATCCAGTCATTTATGTATCTAATACCCATGGACATAGCATGACTATCATGCTTGTCATGTGACAACGGCTTTGTTAATGGATCTGCAACATTATCGTCTGTAGGGACTCATTCTATCTTTATGTCATTCCTTTGTATAACCTCTCTAATGAGATGATGTTGCCTTAATACATGCTTGGACCGTTGATGAGACGTGGGTTCCTTCGCCTGTGCGATGGCTCCATTGTTGTCACAATACAAAGTTATTGGGTCAACAATTCTAGGAACAACTCCAAGTTCAGTGATGAACTCTCTGATCCAAACTGTTTCCTTTGCTGCTTCTGAATTAGCTATGTATTCGGCTTCTATTATTGAATCGGCGGTCGTTGCTTGTTTGGAACTTTTCCAACTCACAGCACCACCATTAAGAGTAAACACATAACCGGATTGGGATTTACAGTCATCTTTATCGGACTGGAAACTAGCATCAGTATATCCCTGAACTCTTAGCTCACAGTTAGTTCCTCCATATATTAATAACACATCCTTAGTTCTTCTCAAGTATTTAAGAATGTTCTTAATAGCTATCCATGCTTGTGACACTCAGAGCATAAGAAACATCTGGTCTTGTGCATAGCATTACATACATGATATATCCTATTGCAGAAGCATAAGGAATCCAATCCATGCGATCCCTCTCGTGTCTTTAGACACATTTCTCTTGAGAGATTAATCCCATGCCCTATGGGACAGAGTCCTCTCTTGGACTCTTCCATTTTAAATCTTCTTAAGATTTTGTCTATGTACATAGATTGAGTTAGGCTAAGCAATCTTTTAGATCTATCCCTATAGATCTTAATCCCAAGAACATATGCTGCCTCTCCCAAATCTTTCATGGAGAAGTTAGTTGACAGCTAGGATTTCACTGATTTTAGGATTGAGATGTTGTTTCCTAATAGTAGTATGTGATCTACATATAAAATTAAAAACACGACTTTACACCCACTGCTTTTCTTGTACACACAAGGCTCATCTTCATTTTCGATAAAATCAAACTTTTTGATTGTCTCATCGAAACGAAGGTTCCAGCTCCTAGAGGCTTGCTTTAGTCCATATATAGACCTTTGCAGCTTACAAATTTTATTTGGCCCATTGGATTCAAAACCTTCGTGTTGTGTCATGTACACATCCTCACTAAGATTCCCATTAAGGAATGCAGTTTTGACATCCATCTGCCAAATCTCATAGTCATGATATGCTGCTATTGTAAGCAAAATCTGTATTGATTTAGACATGGCTACTGGTGAAAAAGTTTCATCAAAGTCAACTCCTTGTCTTTGATTATAACCTTTCGCCACCAATCTAGCTTTATAAGTCTGAACTTTTCCATCCATGTCGATCTTTTTTTTGTAAACCCATTTACAACCTATAGGTTTTACTCCTTTAGGTAGATCCACTAAGGTCCAAACCTTGTTTTCATACATGGAGTTCATTTCGGATTCCATGGCTTCTTGTCATCTTTTTGAGTCAACTCTTGACTTTGTTTCTGTGTAAGTAGTAGGTTCATCTTCCTCAATTAACAATGTATTATTGGTAATCATTAGATGATATCTTTGAGGAGGACGAATAACTCTACTTGACTTACGTGTCAGAGCTGGCGTGTCCTTATGGACTGGTGTTTCCCTGTTGCTAGTTTCTGCCTCATTTAATGAAAGCTCAAATCTCGGCTCATTTAATCGGTTAGCTTCTTCGTGGTTTTCTTGAACCTCTTAAAGATCTAATTTACTCTTACTATTTCCTCTTAGAATAAACTCTTTTTCTAAGAATATAGCGTGTCTTGACACAATGACTTTCATGGTGTCAGGATTATAAAAGTAGTATCCAACAGTTTCCTTTGGATATCCCACAAAAAAACATTTATCAGATTTAGCATCAAGCTTATCTGATTTAGTACGCTTCACATAAGTATCACAACTCCAAATTTTCATGTATGATAGATTTGGTCTTTTACCAGTCCATAGTTCATACGGAGTTTTATTAACCGATTTAGATGGGACACGATTTAGTGTGTAACAAGCAGTATTGATTGCATATCCCCAAAACATTTTTGGGAGAACTGCATGGCTCATCATAGATCGCACCGTATCTAATAGCGTGCGATTTCTCCTTTCAGATACACCATTGTGAGGTGGTGCATATGGTGGAGTGCATTGCGAGAGAATCCCATTCTCTTTCAGATAATCTAAAAACTCTCATTTCAAATATTCTCCAGCTCGATCAGATCTTAGTGTTAGAATATTTTTTCCAATTTGCTTTTCCATCTCCCGCTTGAATTCCTTGAACTTTTCAAGACCTTCATCTTAAACTTCATCATATACACAAAACCATATCTAGAATGGTCATCAGTGAATGTAATGAAGTAGGAAAAGCCCCCTCTAACATTTATAGACATTGGCCCACATACATCTGTATGTACAAGTGCCAGTAAGTCTGCAGCTCTTTCTCCTTTTCCAGTAAAGGGAGATTTGGTCATCTTGCCTAAAAGGCATGATTTGCACATATCAAATGATTCATAATCACTTGAGTCCAAGTATCCATCTTTATGTAACTTGGTAATACGCTTTTCATTTGTATGACCAATCTGCAATGCCAAAGGTATGAGTTATTAACACGATCATCAATTTTAGGCCTTTTGCATTCTACACTCATTATAGGATGCTCCATGTCAAGAATGTAAATGCCACTGAACAAATTCCCACAACCATAAATCACATTATTAAAATGTAAAGAACAACGTTTATTCTTAATATCAATGAAAAAACCATCTATGTCCAAACACGAAATGGAAATAATGTTTTTGGTAATAGTAGAAACATAATAGCAGTCTTTTAATTCTAAAACAATGCCCGAGGGCAATGATAATAATGTGTTCCTAAGGCGGAAACTTTTGCTCTGTTCCCAACACGTAGGTCTACTTCACCCCTTCGCAATGGTCTACTATTCTTTAGCCCCTACATATTTGTACAAATATGAGATCCACATCCGGTATCTAATACCCAAGAAACTGAAAAAGTAGTCATATTAACCTCGATAAAATGATTACCTGAAGTAGAAGTCTCAGTAGACTTCTTCCCCTTCAAGGTAGCGAGGTAGCCTTGCAATTCCTCTTCCAATGCCCTTTGCCTCCACAATGGTAGTATGTAGCATCGGCCTGAGATTTGTTCTTATCATGCTTAACTGTTTTCCCTATGCCTTTGGCCTTTTTGGAACCTTTCTTAAAGGTCTTTTTAGATTTCCTCTTAGTGCCCTTTGAGGAGTCTATAGCCAAGACTTGCCCCTGTACTTTGTTTATATTAGGCTCAACAGTTTTTAACATGTTTAACAGCTCGGGTAGGGTACATTCAACCTTGTTCATATTGAAGTTCATAATGAACTGTGAATAGATATCAGGGAGCGATTGAAGAACCAAGACAATACTTAGTTCATGGTCCATATCAACTCCTAATTGGCCTAATTTTTCAATGTTGCCAATCATCTTCAGTACATGAGCACTAACCGAAGAACCTTCTGCCATTAGAGCCCTGAATAGCTTTTTAGATGTTTTATACCTTTCAGTGTGAGACTGTTCATTATACAACTCTTTGAGATGAAATATCATGGTATAAGCATCCATACCCTCGTGTTGCTTTTGCAACTCAAGAGACATAGCTGCAAGCATCACACGTGTTGCAATATTATCGTCTTCCATATCCTCATTAGGAATTTCTGGTATCAGCTGTTCAAGAACATATGCAATTTTTCATGCCTAAGAACTATTCTCAGATTGAGGTGCCAATCCAGAAAATTTTGCCCGGTAAGTTTGTTGGCATCAAGTATGCCTCTCAAGTTAATGTGATTACTCATTATTCAATAAACTGAAATGACAAAATATAGAACAATTAATAAATGCAATTAATTAATTCAATATGGACTTTTATTAAAATAATTATACTCCAACTGAATAAATAATCCCCTTAACATTAATTAATGAAACATTTTCATTTTTCAATAGGCTAGGACTCCGTTTGTTTTACTAAAATCTTGAGTTACTCAACAAGACCTAATAAAACATTCAGGTAGATACTTTATCAATCACATATTCATGTGACTCTTAGATCATCAAGTAGATAACTAATTATCATATGCATTTTATGTATTTACTTGACACGCCTCTAAAATCTTATTTCCTTAAGTCACTTAACAAGAAATAAAACTTTAGTTAAATTCAACCCATTGTTCAGAAATATCATATGTTTCATAGTGATAAACATATTTACAAGTGAGCAGCCTTGAGTTACTCAACAAGCTAACATCGATAATGAACTCTGGTTTTCACTATAACAGTGAAAGGCAAGTATTAACAATTAATATGAATTTAATATCTTATAGGGGATTGGTCTCATCAACATCACAATTACGCATTAAAATAACATCACATATGCAATCATCAATACATAATAAATATGAGTGGATGATTATGGACAGTATCTATCTAGTCTTCTCGAGTCATGAAGAAGACTAGTTGGTCAATTCCCAGGGGACGTTGCATTCAATCATCGAATGCTAAATGTAGCGTTCTCCATTTTCTGCTCCAAGCTGTATCCTATACTAGTTGGCACAGTCGCCGAAATTTAGACAAGCAGGCCTAAAATAAAATTTAAAACAGTTGGCTCGCAAGCCTAAAATCATATAATAGGCACGCAGGCCCAATTAAATTAAATAATCGGCTTGAAGGCCCCAATAAGAATAACAGAAAATAATTAACCATACATTCAAGCAAACACATGGGTCAATCCGTAATCATCCACAAACATTCATCAATATCTAATATTAACGAACACATCAATTTTTAGATTTGTGGTAGTTGACAATAGGTGTCTAAACACTTTAGACAAATAAAAGGAACCAAACGAAAAGTAAATTAATTAATCAAATTAATTAATTAATTTCATATTAATAAAATATCATGATTAATCCAATTAATCAACCAATTTTATTAATTAATGGGGACAAGCAAAATAACTCTTTATTTTGCTATTAGTATCAAAGTCATACTTTGATATAAGTTTTGGAAAGTCTTAGGATTTAGAATCAAATTTTAAATTAAGTCAAAATTTAACCTTTTTATATAAATAAATAACTTTTGTCAGAAAACAAATTTTGTAAAGTTTAAATTTTTACTCAATTTGATAAGGACAAAAATTTTACAAAAATTTTATGTTAAATTCATAACCTAAAGACTAATTTGTCAAATTTCAAAAGATGAGACTGATTCCGAAATTTCAAAAACCTTAGGGACCAATCTCACAATTTCCAAACCTTAAAGGATTGCCCATGCAATTTATGAAATTGCATGGGCTTCCCTGCCATCTTCAGAAACAAAGAGGGCTTTCTGTGCAATTTCTGAAATTGGACAAAATCCTCCATCCCAAAAACAGCAACGGCTAGAGTGAAACCTTAGCCGTCGCCACCAGTGGCAGCGCCTGCCTTCACTGCTCTCCACGCCGCTTCTGGAGCGGCGTCTACAGGCGGCAGGCGCTGCTCCAGAAGCAGCACCCGATGCTGCTGCGAACGACAGCAGGCTGCTGCTGTTCATAGTAGCTATCTCCACTACTGCTGCGCGTTGTGACGCCGCAGCAACAGCGGTGGTGGAGCAGTTGCAACGACCAGATGGCCTCTGCAACTCCCGTGCCTGATCGCATGCCCACTGGACCACCGAAACTATTCCGGCTGGAAGGTGCTACAGTAGCACCGTTGAATCCCCTTTTTTTCAGAAAATACAAATCAAATCAGATTTTCAACATAATTCCAAATCAAATTTTGAATTTATTATTTAATAAATAATTTTATCAACAATTACCACAAATCAAATTGATACAAAACAATAGTTATTATTGTTATAAAATAAACAAAATCCAACAAGAAGCAAGGTGACTCTGATACCATTGTTAGGAATTATAGACATCATGCACAGCGGAAATAAAAACTATAATTCCTACATCAGGATCAAACTTGCTCTTCGATTGAATTCGTGATCAGAAAGTTAATACAGAATGTGTATATTAGTCGTAGTAACCCGAGACCCTAAAGCGCTGTATTTATAGGTTTCTTACGAAACCCTAGCGCAACCCTAATCTGATTAGGATTCTAGGGCCCATGTATGGTCCGACCCAATTAGTATTGAGCCTTGTACATTAATTCCAACAGGTGATGCAGCAGCTATTCATGCCTACTTCTCAAAAATGACAAGGCAATGCCCTGGTTTTTATTTTTGTATTGACACAGACGAGGAGGGTCATTTGAGGCGCATATTTTGGGCAGATAACAGATGTAGGTTAGCATTTAAGGAGTTCAATGAGGTCATTAGTTTCGACACAACATATGCGACAAAGAAGTATGGCATGCCGTTTGCTCCCTTTGTTGGAGTTAATCACCATGGGCAATCGATATTATTTGGTTGTGGCTTCTCCAACATTTTTATGCCTACAAATAATAGAAATTGTATTCATTAATGTAAGAAACGTCAGCGTATCTATGAACATAAAAACATGTAAGAAGCAACACGAATCAACCAAATAAGTAAATTTCCAGTAGTGAAGTTTTTGATGGGGAAATTTATAATTGATTCGAATGGACTATCTCCTATAATAGCTGAAGAAAAAGCACTTGAATATATAAACCGTATATTAGAATTAATAGGAAAAAAATATTAATGATTATAACATACTTCCGTATCATTTTTTTTCTTTCCTTTTCTTTTCTTTTTTTTTTTTTTTTTTGTGAACAAATAGTTCCATATCATATTGTTATAGATGACAGTGACAAATTAGCAAACAAGATTATGGAAGAAACAGAAATTTGTGAACATGATTTAGATATTTCTATATTTAGTAAGTTGAACGACGAACAAGAAGTTGCCTATAATGCAATCTTAAGAGTGTGTTTGAATGGAGATATTTTCCAAGCAATATGTCAAATTCTTGAAAGATTTTCCAATTTCGTGCGTTTGATTGACAAATGGAAATAGAATTAAAATTCCATAGTACAATCTTTTTAAGTATAATTTTCCTTATTTTCTTAGAAAATCAGTTCTCACCTCCCCTTAAGTAAAATGTTTTCCATGAAGGTTGGAAAATATTTTTTTTCCATCTTTTCGTATCAAACGTGCTTTAAATAAAGTTTTTAATAATAGTGATGGATTATTTTTTTATTGATAGGCCTGGATGTACTGGTGAAAAAAACCAGCACCCAACTTCTTCTTTTTCTTTTTCTTCTTGACGAAGTCTGTAAGGGAAACCAAAAAGATGTAGTGCCTAAAAGATGTAGTGTCAATATAACCACTCTAAATACTATAAGAAACAAATATTAGGGACGTTCACATTAATAAAAAATGTGAAGTGTTTAGCAAAATGACTGGTGTATATATAGTTAGCCTCAAACTTATTAAGAAAACTTAGTAATTTCAATTGCAATTTTATTCATTAAACAAAAAATGAAAATAAAAATATATAAATATATTTAAATTAACCAATAAATGGTTAATATGAAGTACCTGTACCAATTCCTCCCGACTCATCCTTGATTTAAATGGGGATGGGAAAAAAATTTTTATGGGTAGGGTAACGGGTGTAGCATACCCGATTCCGGTCAGACATTTTCATTCTTATACATCAAGAAATTAAACATTTTATTTTTCTCTGTGACTATACTAAGGCGAAAATTTTATAAAGTACGAAACGTTAACTAAATCTTATTTATTACATACAAAAGAAGTAAGCTGATAACGACTCGATTTAGAAGCATATAAAAATAATTAAAATTTAATACATCAGCTAAAAAGGAAATAGTCTAATGCAAATTACGAAATACTTCTTAGCTAAGGGGGGGTGTGTGTGTATTAAAAAATCAAAAAAATTTGAATATTATAGATTAATCCAGTAAAACATTTAAGAAGATAAGATACATCTAGTATAGAAATCTCGAATTCGATATCTCAGTGGTCGATTAGTGAAGATAATAAATCGAAAAGGATTTACAAAATCTGAAAAAAATTCTTGAAAATAAGAATAGATAAGGATCATAATCCCTAATTAATTGAAGAAAAATAGAGAAATATTCACTTAAATTTTATCGTAGAATTTACATAACATGTAAGAAAAAATCTAAAATAACCACACTTTAGACAATTTTGATGGGAAAAATATGGTAAAAGATAGACTTAATTTGCAACATGTCAATTGTCGACTGTCAACACAAAAATCGTTATCGTGCTATAGCTAAAACGACTCATTTAAAAAACTCTTTTTTTTTTGTGCCACCGATGCACTCTACATGGCCATGTGGTGCCATTGTGTGCCACACATATGGCACTAGATTAATTTCACTGGTTTTTGGGGGTTGAGAGGGGGGTTTGACTACCACTTGACACATTGGCATGTCTCTTCTAGAAGGATACAACATGGGAACATGCATTTTAGGTTTTGTTAGAGTTTTCACGTGCGCGATGCATTGGATTGTACGGTGCGATGCATTGGATTGTACGGGTAGAGATATAGTAAAATGACCATTGAACAAATATAATATTACAGTACTTCAAATGTGAGATGAAGTTAAAAAAAAGTGTAAAGTATATTCATGTATGAAGCCAGTAGATATAGTCATCTGATAAACAAAATGTAAATAAATTAAAGACAACTGATGCGAATAATTATCAAAGATAATTTTTTTTTGAAAATAATCAAAAATAAGTTATTAGTATTTACAAATAAGAAGAGTAATTAAAACTATACCTTATTGATAAATCTTTGTAGTGACAGAGGAAAAAAGGAAATATGGAAAACAAATTTTAATAAATCATAGCATTCATCCTCTTTGAACCTCCCATGGCACAACTCCTTGTAATTTGCAACCTAAATCACGGTCAAAGTGAAGTATTTATTAATCAAATTTTCTATCACCATAATTAATGTAAAAGCCTGTAAAATAACTATTTTACTGATAGGGTTTTGAAAAATACCACTATCAATAAAAGAGGTATCTTTCAAGATCAGCCTATGCCATCTATCAATTAATTAAACTAATCTCGGCGACAGCATAGTGACGGTATTTACAGTTTGTCTATTCTGAAAATTTCTTGCAACCGTCTAAGACAACGTCCTTGCAATATGTCCATTGAGTCGTAGATTTATATTATAATTACAAAAGAATAAAGCAAATTAAGACAACGTCAAATTGGTATCACATTTCTGTATTGAAAATTTTTCATTGCGTATAGACTGTACTCACGTATCTAATCTTCAAAAGTGCCAATAAGATCTCATTCATTGTTGCATGTATTCTCCCAACCAATATAAGTTATGAAAAATATTTGTATCAGGTCAAATAGACACACCATCAATAATAAGTAAATACTTTTCATTTATTCCTCAACATAAAAACACTTGTAAGGAAGAATGGATGGTGGAAATTGGTGAAATGAAGGAAGGGTCAGCATTAGGATTCACAAAAAAAAAAAATAAAAGAAATAAAGTCCTAAAATTGAATTAAAGCCCAAAAACCTAAAAGTAGAATCTGGCAAATTAAGCTATGGTGCCATACATTTTTTAAGTGGGAATGATTTTGTCTGTTGTGTCAGATAATTGAATAATTGTGTCAGATAAATTGTTGATTAATATATATACGTGTGTGTGTGGATATGGATGTTACATGCAACCAGCTAATCTAAAATAAGTTGCTTCCGAAAATGAATAACCTTTATATATGGTCTAAATTGGGCATAATTGGAAGTGGGTTGCTTTTGTTCTTTTTGCTTCTTCACTGGTGTTTATACGTCAATTATCCCCGTCCAACGAGACAATCCGGACGCGCGAAAAGGATCCGGGAGCAGAAAAATAATTACACTTTACTAACTAAAGATTTTTGACAAATATCTCTTAATTTTTAATTAATATGTTTTCTGTTCTTTACAGCCCATGCACTGGGTGAATTATTTTATTTTGTTCTTAATCTATTTGTTAACGCGGGTAAGATTGATAATTAATCTTATTTTAAATTATAAATAACTCATTTTTGAAAGAGCAATTTTAAGGCGACATTTAAAAGCAACATTATTAGGTGACATTTAAAAGCAACATTATTAGGTGACATTCTCACGTAGTACATATTTATTGGGTGATGATCACATGACTACTTTTTCATAATTCAATACAAATGTGCCACATATACAATGTCACTTATTCAGACGTGTGCTCTTCCGATCTTGTCTTATTTTCATGTCTCCCTAAGATTTTGTTTTTAAAACATGATTGGAGTACTGTAACTTTGCTGTAGACACTGAAGTGATAATATGACATGAGATTATTAGTACATTACAACACTCTACTGTTGATGCAGGAGGAAGTGTGAACAAATGAAATTGTTCAAATACAGTTGTAATAACCTTCAACTATTCATTGATTTATTTTTTTGAAGTAACTATTCATTGATTCATTAAAATACTGAGATCGGAAGAGCACTAATTGAAATAATAATTGAGAAACATGTCAATGTTGTAACTACATAATCAAATCAACCACCCTCGCAAACAACGATTTAAATAAGAAAATAAAAGTCTAACACTATACTAATTAGCTGACTTGGAACAAAAGAATCGTATAATGGGCTTTCTAAAACCTCCATCATTCTCCTGGGGATCGAGAAGATTCACCATCGAATATTGATGTAAAACTTTGTCCCATGGACCACTAGCTGGGCATCTACAACAAACTCCATCTATTGGGCATACTACGCAAACCATGCTTTTTATCAACAAGTCGATTTGTTGATAGATCTGAACCTTATAATTCCTACAGATCTGTCGGGTCAATGGCATCTTCTTGGAGCATAGACTAGGCTCTAATACCAAATCGTTGATTCTGCGATTAACCAAATTGTAATGATCTTCAAATATTCGTTATTTCATCAGAATAACGAGTAATTAGAATAATAATTGAGAAACATCTCAATGTTATAATTTTATAATCAAACCTACCACACTTCCTACAATGTAAACAATAACTTAAATAAGAAATTATAAAACTCTAGCATTATATTAATGGGCTGACAATATATATATATATATATATATCTAATGTGCATTTTGAAATATTCCTCCATCACATACTCAAACCAAACCAACAGTTAATATTATACAATAACCACCGTATGGTGCCATAACGGCCTCAAATATTTAGTGCTTCAATATTTTCAACATGTTTGCCCATCAAATTAGTGACGATGTGTACTCACAATTGATATTTTGATTGCATCATACTCAATATAATATAGAGAATACAGACACCATTTAGCACCCAGTTAGAGCATCTCCAATGGAATGATAAAATCTACAAATAATCTCTTAGCAAACAAAAATAAATGTAAAATGCAAAAATTAGGCATTGGAGGCAGATATCAAGAAAATATAATAAGTATTAATGAAGTAGACCTTTTAAAATAGTTCAATTATTATGACCAAGTGATTTGAAATCTATCGCATACATTCTAATTTGAGGATAGTAGTCTTTGAGGCAAACTTATCCATTGAGGAATGAGTTTTTTGTTCCAATATCCTTCGGTCACTTGAAATAGAAATAATGTTTTCCCCATTGCTCAAAATAATGTTATCCTATTTCTTTTGGCGTCATATATACATTTCATCTAAAAAATAAATTAGACAGTACTCTCACAGAGTCTCTTCATTACATTTGAGTCCTCAAGAACCAAAATCGACACGTCTAATGGGAGGGCAAATAGAGGGGGTAATTAATTTCTACTTAATCAATTCAAACTTAATTATCTATTATGCTAAAATTTCCACAAATTGGTTAAAGAATAACTTTTCTTGATTAATATATATATATATATTCATTAGGTACCAGTGCCACTTTAGCAACATTAAGAAAGTTTTCGATACCCATTATTATTTCTCTACATTCAACAACCATTGAATATATAATATATATTAGATAACATATTTTTCATATATATATATTGAATATATTCCTTTTGTCATGTTTCAAAGGAAAAATTAGGAAGAATACTCAGATAGTCTCAATCCAGCACTATATAATATTGCATCGTATCATATTATATGACTATGTGGTATACATCGAGACACACTACATAGAAAATTACAATCATGTGGCATGCCCCGATACACAACACATAACCATATGATGTTAGATCAATTTTAAGATTAGGAAGTAGATTAGGGCTAGAAGATTTCCCGATTGGTAAAAACTTTGATTATTGTAGGGGGAAAGAGAAGATTAGAGTGAGTTGCGTAATAAGTTACGAATTGAGGTAACTGAAATAGAAATAAGAGAATTACCCAAGATGAAGTGGGCAAACACATGACAATTTTTAGCTAATTAAAGTCTAAAAAATATTTTCCAAATGAAACATGATCTTCATTTAGCCATGAAGAGTCCAAAAAATAAATAATCTAAAAATAGGGGCAATAAAGAAAGGAAAATTGAAAAATCTACATCTATCTATATAAAAAAATAAATAAAAAATAACTCCCAGACATGGCTTACATAATAAAAGACTAATTGAGGATTTGAGATAACTCAAATAGAAATAAGAGAATTAGTCAGGATGAAGTGGGCAAACATGGGGAAATTTTTAGATAATTGAAGTCTAAAAAATATGAGTAATGATAAACTTCCATATTAGTTTACCAATTAGTTTACTGGCTATGTATTAATATAAAGGGTAAAACTTTCAATTAAGAAATTTAAATAATTTGAGATTTAGATATTTCAGGGTTAAAATTGTAAACCAGTGAACTAGTTGGTAAACCAATATAGAAGTGTAGCATTACTAAAAAAATATTTTTCATGTGAAGCACGATCTTCATTTAGCAATGAAGAGTCCAAAGAATAAATTACATAAAAATAGGGGCAATAAAGAAAGGAAAATTGAAAAATATATATATCTATCTATATATAAAATAAATAAATAAAAATAACTTATAGATACACGAGACTCACAAAGACAGTTTAGGCGGGAAAATCTCAAAGTTAGACCTTCTTATTATATATAGCAGTAATGTTCAAGCACCTCCTACTCCATGTGACATATATTGATGCACGCTACATGGATTTGAAATATATTTGGCTTGCATTAATGCATGCTGCATGGGGTAGGAGGTGCTGTAACAGCACCTCCGAGAGGTGCTTGAAGATTTTCATTACATATAAATAAATAGATTATAAAGTACTACAATCAAATTATGTATTAAAGATCCAAACATGATATACCAATTATTATCTTTTTTTATGTAATGTAAAAATATTTAATTTTGACTATAACAACATTTTCTATCTAGCATGCACAAAGAAGAATAAATTACTATCCATCCATCTTTAATTCTTTTACCATTGTCTTCTTCCACTATCTTCTTCTTAAAATCTTATAATCAGTTTTCACTGCAAAAGACAGTTATATTCTAAGAGTTCACAAAAACTTTGCATCTAGTCTAATAACATCACTTTTTCTTGGGGAGCTTTGCTTAAATTGAAATTATTGAAAATTGATTTTTAAGAAGAATGTGTGGTGGAACAGTTAAAAAAAAAAAGTTTATTTTGATACAGGGGGAAGATATGAGAAGGGTAGTTGTGGTTCGAATATGAGACCTCTTACCCAGAATAAAAAGTATTTTTTTATGAAAAATATGTGAATTTCCACTAAGATAGGCTTGTTTTCTATTATTGTCTGTCCAAAATTATAGTCCAATTTCCTTGTAGAAAGTATTGTTGACGTGTATTTTTACATGCAACACCACGATTTTGTCTTCTTTCGGGGGGGCCAGCTTGTAGCCCCTCAAGGGTTTGTAAATTCCCTGGAGGAATTGCGTCCCTTAGGGATCGAACTCCTGACCTAGGCCCACAAGTATAATTGATTTCTCAAATCACCAAAATGCCTCTATTTAAGATTGTTAGAATATTAGACGTTAGATGTTAAAATAGAAATTCTATCTTCTAATAATAATTAATTATTTTAACACTACTGTGTGTCACTTATTACAAAGATAAAATAGGAAGAATATAAAAAAATTTTACAATTCCAAGTTTCCAACTACATTTAATATGGTTTCCAACTATCTTCTTATTTTTAACAATTTCGATTATTCACAAATTTCAGTTAAATTTTTACTAAAGTGAAACAAAAAACCAAGGCACTAGCAAACTATTTTATTTTATTTTTTAAATATACGTGGATACGATTATTGTTTTGACTACAGGAATGGTTTGCTTAGAAGAGGCTTATTGGCCATCATGATCGTGGCAAGAATGTATCTAATGGGTTCAATCAAGCTTGTCGGCAGTCACTCAATTTTGGTTCGCCTTTATTATTAGTCATTGTCCTCCAGAAGTAGAAAAACTTTCGAGACCCACGTTTCCAAATTCCAACTCAATTCCATGCACTGATTTATTAACGACTCCACAGAAATCAGTCTTCAAATCCAGAAGTCTGCTAATGTTCTCTGCTATTACTTGATTTTTACCAGAGATAAATTGTGATATGTGCAGTCTGGGTTCCGGTTAGCAGCTAGATCTCGAAGCCGACGATTTCTTTGCTGTTTCGTGTCAGAACCTGCCAATTTCGTTTCTTTTCCAGATTCTTCGAAATGTTTGTAAGTAGCCGTCACTTTGATTTCCCAGATGTTTGGAAATGTGGATTTTGATTTAACTTGGACATTCTGGTTCTACTAATTTGGAAGTGCCGTTATGTGATCGGGGGAAAACTAGCTGAATGAATTTGCATCACGTGAATTTCTTCAAAGCATCTTTGTATTTCTTTGCAGAACCCCTTGTAACTCTACTCCACAAACTCCAGAGTGCGAGTCCTAGGGCACTATTTAGTCCACACTAATCTATAATCAGTTAGGTGTATTATTTGTGCGTGAATGACTTGAGATTAGCGGCTAACTGATGTTCGAGACTAGTTATTTCGTGGGTGTGGTTTACATGTACAATTTTTTTTCCCCAATAGAATCATTGGAAAGTTATGGTATCAGTTTTTTCCCTAAATTTATGAAATAAATGGTGACTGACTCATGCGAAGACACTTCAATTTTGCAGGCATCCGGGTTGACAGGCAACGTCAACTGGCCGCTTTCTTTTCTTTCTTCCTTTTAGAAATTATGTGCTAGTTGCTTAAAAAGACACTGTGGTGCTTAACTCGTGTCAAGAACAGTTAAGCTTGAGCGCTGCTGTAACTGAAGCCACATAGCAATTGTTTGAAATTTGCTTCGGCCTTTTTTATTTCTTAACAGATCGGAAGAGCACACGTCTATTTTTGAACGTATGAGGCCCTCTAATCAATTGGGAGGACCATTGCTGTATCATGCTTGAGCCTTGAGCATTGAAGTATCATCAAGACGGTTTCTTTGCGTACTCACACCCTTGACAGCACTGATGGAATTTCTAATATCTTTGACCAACAACAGCCTGAATTCTACATTCTTTTCCGGAATGAGATTAAGCTTGGCAATGGTTTTCTGACCTTCTTGTATTTTCTGGCTCTTGCCTACTGTTTTATTGGATTATCTGCCATAACTGCTCGATTTTCCTGGTCTATGGAAAATGTCGTTAAGCATTTTACACTCTTTTTCCGTTTCTAATTGATCTTATCATGAGATAGCTATCCAGCTACCACGGGAATCGATGTAATGAATCTTGTTTCATTTTGATGTTATTGAATGTTTACAGTGAATTGATTAACAGGTTTGGGTCCTGGAACCCTTGCTGGTTCTACTGCATTTGATCTGTTTCCTATCCATGCCGTTTGTGTTGTGATTCCAAAAGCTGGAGAACTGAAAAAGATATCAGATGTTGGAGTCTGGTTAGTGGAGCTCTTTTGGTCTTTCTGGGCTTACGTTTGGCTCTACATAATACTAGAGGTGATTTCATTTTTCTCCTCAGGCTAAGTTTGATGGCTTGTGTGGCTACGTCTTAGTATTTTATTATAGGATGGTTCTATTTGATTAGTTGTTCTATTGCTCTAGAATATCTTTTGCTGTTCTTAATAATTACTAATAACAACTGATTTAGATTCTTATGAGACTTCATCTTGTATTCCAAGTCGTGAAAGGGCCATAAGGTGGGGTCTCTTCTATGAGAAGGCCGGTAACGTACAGAAGCATATTGGAACAGTGTGTCTAGAAGAGGTAGCATTAAGTTGGGACACCCCCAAGAGGAAGTGAAATTGTTCAGTTCAGGAGCATGTAATTAAAATGCAAGCTCTATCTGTCGCGTTATCCAAGTGAAACTTCTCATTAAACATGTTCTGTAACTGTAGGGAAACATTTTTATCTGTCTGATATTATCACTCTCCTTCCTTGTCTTGCTAGGATGACACCTTTCTTGGTTCCATGTCCCGCATCTGTTTGAAGTGCTCACCAGGTAGTTAGTACTTTATGACTCTTGCAGGTATGGACTCCAAAAGTTGTTACCCTATGGGAAGCTTTTTTGACAGTTCTGCAATTTGGACT
>CAVNYN010228937.1:0-20703 GCA_963692815.1 Nyctanthes arbor-tristis | reverse complement strand
CCCCCCCCCCCCAAAAAAAAAAAAAAAAAAATCTTCATCATTGTCTTCTGTCTCAAACTTTACCATCGATTTTCAAGTTTTATCGGAGTGTTGGTTAGTCCGTGTTCATATCTAAATTCAATCTCTTTCACAAATCATTGTCTTCTCTTACAATGTAACCGTCAGATTCTACCTCAGAAGTACATTATTTAATTAATTATAAACTAGTATATCACTCGAGTTGAATAACGGGTCAAGTTCAAGCGTTAGAAAATAGCAAAATACATCAGCGACATAGATACTTTTCTCTAGCTAAAATATAAAAAAGGCAAAAGTACATCAATTGATTCAATATTATCAATCAACATAATAATCATAGATTTGAAAAATATTGCGGAGCCTATAAAAATTAATTCTACAAGTGTCTCGTTCACATGCTGCTACATTCTCTAGTTTTATAGTGACCAGGAAAGCACCCATAAATCACATCTTAAGACTAGTTGACGGTTTGGTTCTTGAGGGCATCTGTTCGAAGTAGTGTTAAATTTAGCGTCGAGATATGTGTCATTAGGTAAAACTTAATCATTGAAGTTAAACATTTATTTTAATAAACTAAATAAAATCTTTGGAAGTTATAAGAACACTGCACTTTGAAAAGTAAAAAGAACGAAGGATAATAATAATAATAAAGAAAAGCAGGAATTACTTTCAAAACCATATATATATATATATATATATATATATATGAATAAGAGCATTTTCTCATTCTTCAAAACGCATCAATTTAATATTACAGTGTTATATTTAACCTTTAATTAAAAAATTTTGTAAACCTTAAACCAAAAGCACAAAGCATCTCTAGTAACTCCATCTAATTATCAATGTAACTTCTAGTTTCGATCTAACATCATATATTACGCACCATATACTGTTATATGACCATGTGTGTGTATGAAGACATGCGAAAAACTTCTTGTCGATTTTATCCCCCAAGTGGAAGGAATATTAATAAGCAATATAATGATGAGTAGAGTGTCGAATCCCACGATGACTAAATCTACTAAGTTTTATTTTAGTTAATCCCGACTTTAGTTAAAAAAAACACAATTAATTGTTTAGAAATAATCAAAAAAACTATCTAAGAAAATAAATAGTTAAAATTATTTACAAATCCTAAAAACGATAAAATCAACAAGGTACTAAGATTACAAATCCATCATTGTTGACCAATTTGAAACCATTCATCACTTGTTTTGATCAAACAATCATCATTATATATCGACAACCGATGTTCTTACGTGTCAATTTGCCCTATCGATACAAATTAAACTTATTTTTACCTATGACTCACTTATATCTATGTGATAGATGTGAACAGATAAAAACACAATAAATAAATTAGAACATCACAAAAGGTTGTATTAAGTATAGAAGTATATCTCTATATCCTATCAGACTTAACGCCGTTTGTTATTTGAGCTAGAATCATATCCGCCTCTCGGTCGTGACATGAATCCCCAAACTATTCTAAAATTGATCAAATTATAAGATATAAATTAAAGCAACAATAAACAATCAACAATAAAAAGAATATTGCCTAGGTTAAAAATCGATAGTCCAAAATTAATCAAAAGCCTCTCTCAGTGATCAATTGATTATATACCTACATGTGAACTTAATTATCTCTAATTAAATTGTGAAGACATAAACATGCATTAAATCACAAAGATCATCACGTAGTGTTTTCACAAGACATATTGACATAGACAACCAATGTAGGACCATATGTTGTTTATCACCATATGCTAATTTATAACGAATCTCTCGAAAGCATTATAAATCACAAACACAAATTAATAGTGATCAAACATTAAAACAAACATATAAGTGAATAATAAACAATTAACTCAATGACAAATAATAAAAACAAACAATTCTTTAAACATAAATAATGGTCAACAATGGATTCATCATAATCCTAGCACAAAATAGTTGGCCTAACATCATACGAGAAAGAGAACAACTATAAACATAGGAATTCATCACCGAAAAGAAATTCACGATAAAATCCATGTTCTCTCTTCTCCAAACGACACGCCTTAGATTTTTCCTTTTCCCCGGACGGCTCCTGGACTTGGCTCCACTCAGACTCCTTGCTGCTCTTCCGGCACGTCTCGGTCCTCCCTTTTAAATTCAGGGAAGTCATGTAATTAAATGACTTGGGCCCAAAGTATCAACGTGGAGTTGGTTTTTTCCCCCTTGTATGATATTTGGATAATAATACTTTATGCAATTGATTCTTGACTTCCCACTCCTATTGAGTTTAGTCAACTAGAATTTGCAACTTTAATCCTTCAACTTCTACAATCTTTAGTATGGAAATTTCTCACCATGATTCACAAAAGTGGGTAAAAATTGTCCCTTTTTCCTTCTTTTGTACACAAATTACTTGAAATCAGGTTGAAATATAAAAAGAAGTAGAAACATACACAAATTAAGGACAAACTTGACAAAATAAATCGTCAAAGTCTAGTTTTAATGGCCCAAGATAAGTGTAAAATTACACTTATCACCAATCATGTGGCATGTCTTGATATACGCAACATGGTTATATGGCCCCATATAGTGCCATACATATAATGCTAGATAATTTTTAATGTTACCTATTGGAGACAATTCACAATAAAGAAATAATACACCGTGCCAATATATAAACCAAGAGTTGAATATATTTGCACAAAAATTGTTGTACCCGTGCATTATTTATTTTTGTCTGATGCCCATTAGTGGTATCGAACAATGTGACTAACACTCGTCAGTGAAACTCTGAATGTACAATGCATATGTTTTCACCAATGTAATACGGTTATCTCCAAAGCAATATATATCCTACCCAAACAGGAAATTGGAAAAGATTCTGAAATTTTAAAATATATAACCTATCCAAGAAAAATATATAACCTGGCTCTCAAATGATGGGCTGCAAATAAACATGGAAGGTGATGTATACAAATTTCCGCCGCCAATTCAACACATACAAAGATACATTATGAAAACAGTGTTAATCTAAATATCTAGAACTATCTAACAGACTAGATGAATCTGGGCACTACTCAATCAACTAGAATTGTCTAGTACCAAACAAATAGTAAACAGATAAAACACAAGATATGTTAACGTGAAAACCCCGCAGAGAAAGCTACGAGCACCCTTATTCAAGGGAGAGAAAAACATCCACTAGATCAAAAATAGTTAGTACACAAGTTGATCACATCAACATAATCAAGCAACGGCTAACATGAATAAATTCAAACTTCCTATTCTGAATTTCCTCAAGCACTTCCTCCATTCTTCTTCAGTGTCCTTGGTTGTGTGCTCCAAACACTTTATCCTATCAGCTGTAGACTCGTTATCTCTTCCCCTCACTCAAGCTTTTGGTAGGTAGGTGTCTTTACCTTTTTCTCTCTTTTTGCGTTCCCTTTTCCAGAAGTGCATCCCCACTTCTTATAGCCCTTTTTCTAATAAGTATATCACACTAATCACTTATCATATTGTAATACCAACCAGGGAAGGATCTAGATGGGAACGAGTAAGTGCAGTCGCACCCACTGGATTTCTGAAAATTTTTGCCGAAGGTGGAGCTATAATTTGTCAATAATGGTGGAAGAAGAAAGAAACCTGGGGAAGAAGACGACTGGAGATATCATAAAATATACATGTAATGACTATAATGCCCTTTCCATTCAAAGAAATGTTCTTCTTCCAAAAATAAAGGGAACGTTGTTGCTTAAGTTTTCGAGTAACTAGGTGTACAAAATATTATTCTTTTGGGTTTTATTAGCGTATAATTTATTTATTTATTTATTTATTTTTTTGGATAACTACAGGCGTACAATTAATCATTATTATTTTTTCTTTTTGAGCATAGTAATTAATTAATTTATTCATACTTATAATATATTAATAATTCAAGTGCTTCACGCAATTGTCTCATTTGCCGTCGATTTATGCCTCTAAATTTGATTGGTACTATTTTGAAAAAATAAAATTATATTATACCGTAGATTAATTAACTTAAATATGATATTGGTTCATTTATTAACAATTTAATCTATGAAACTATATTGAACAATTTAATCTAATTCCTTAGTTTAGCACTAAATATAAACAAAATTTATCATGTGTAAATTTTAATTGTTTGAAAATTATTTCCTATAAATTTCAAGTGACTTAACTTTGAAAGCAACGTAACGAAACTCCCCAAGCATAAGCTCATAAAGAGTGAACTTACATGTTAAAAATGTTCTTACAGACTTCGTACTCACTGAATCATATTTCTGCCTCTGTCTCTGATACCAATCATGTATAACAGATAATCTTATCCCTTATCACATTGTGATGCCAATCTTGTTTAAGAGATAATCCTTATTCCTACAAGGAATAAACTCTTATCATGTTAGATAAACCATAATAATTTTTATCCTCATATAGATGGTCATAACTAATTATAAAGTAAGCCAACTGAGATGCCAACAGTCTCTCCTTTGGCTTTTTCTAATTTTGTTCAGAACTAACGACCACCTTACATAGATTGTTAACCATGCATCAGATAACATATCCAATTTCAAATGAACCCTAAACCGAGGTCAAACCCCAAAACCGAGGTTAACAATTGGAACAAGAGATGATTAAATGTGCCAGCCTATGACAATTGCAAAATGACAAAAATAAACCACATTCATCAAGAACAGCCAACTAAAAATAAATAGCACTCATCAAAATAATCTCCCCCTTTTTGAATACAATTCTGAAAATGCCAAGTCAAATAGGGTGATTGGTCTTCTTGGACTTCTTGGCCTTAGGGGGGCTCAGCTTCTAGAGGCTAGATGGTGCTGGAAGCTTGTTGTGCCAGCTACATCCTGTTGTTGAGTGGTGGATGCAACTATGGCTGACTGAGGGATTACAGACATAGCTGATGTCTGAAACTGTTTGTAATATTCGAGCAGAAAATTCTTGAGATCTTCATCCTTCTAAGCAAATGTTTCTGGGTTCAATAGAACAACTTTCTTAAAGAAATCACGGAGAGGACTAAACATTTCAAGAAAGTGATGATAAGCATAATGTAAGTTATTTAGATCCTCCCCGATATGTGAGATCTCTAGATGCATAGTCACAAGAGTGATTTGTTGAATGTGTACCACGAAGGTTTCTATCCTTTCTAGGTGCTCCTGCTCCTATTGAACCTCTTCAGTCAGCTGAGAGATGGCCTAAGATACTTGATCCAACTTCTTAGGATCTATCTCTGCATCTCCTTTAGATGCATGCATCTAAGCAATAGGATGGAAAATTTCTTTACAACTTTCTCTATGGATGACACTTAGTGTTTCATGTCATTGATCCTCAGTGAGAGACTCCATACCTTGATCTTTCAAAAAATTATACAATAGTTAAGGAAAAGGTAGGTGATAGGTAGTGGAGTATCCAGGGTCCCATGTAGAACTACTTGGGCTTGTCCCAATACCGCATGTGATGACATCAAAGATATGTTTGGCCCAGTTAAAACATCCCTTGGTACCTAGCATGTAAAGTAATAGAGCCTTATCTCTACTAATGTTTCCTTTGTGTGTTAGGGGTCCAAATTGGCATTCAAGATTTTCAGTAAAGTCCTGTACCTAACATTAAGTCTAGCCGCTCTGAAACACCTTTCTGATCCTTCTGGCCATCCTGACCCAGTGAGTTATACTGTCAAAGTCTCATTGGGGATAGCCATTTCCTCTTCATCCAGTACCAAATCTCTTCCCAACCACGATCTAATACCAGCAACACTAAAGGTAATCATCCTCCCTGAGATAAATTTCAGAGTTAAACAGGGTAGTTCCTTGCCCAGAGTCTGTGGGAACATTAGCATAAAACTCCTTGACTATGGTCTCATTCACTCTACCCTCACACCCAAACAGTTTGGCCAACTTGAAGTGTTACACACTAGCAGGTGGTTCCACCATAGCAAGTAGAAATCATAGGCTTCCTACTTGAAAAGTAGAAATCCTTTGGAGTGAAGGCTCCTCTGCGGCCTTGTATGATAGTGGGAATGAAGGTTTTAGGTTGAACTTGCCCAGATTTGTGTACTGGATTTATTTCAACATGTGGTTTGCCATGGCCCTCTGGCTCCTTCTGCTTGATGGATGATCTGGTATCACCAATGATTATCCCTTTGGTCTGCCTAGTTGAAGGGATCCTCATACGACGCTTTTTGACAGACTCTTCGAGCACCTTTTACTTGCCTCTTCTCATTTTCTCCCGCTTGGAGATTATCCCTGGTGAGGTTTCATAAGATTCACATGTCACATCATTAGTGTCCGCCTCATCTTCTAACTTATACTCAGAATCTGATTTTGGAGGGACTGTAGAAGTAACCAAACTAGATGTCTCTTGAGTAGCCTAGATGCTACCAGAAGTGTCCTTCTCTTCCTAAGTACTGTCAGTAGTGTCATGCTTATCCTGGTGATCTGTGTCCTTTGCACTCAACCACTTCTTTGTACTTTCGGTGGAACCAGGCCCATCTATGGAGGTATCATGGACCAGTTTAGTTTTCTTCTCTCGTCATGCTTGTGACTGATCCGAGTTGGTTTGATTTCTAGAAAGAGTGACTTCGGAGACATGATATGTCTGGCCCATATTGGTGGCCTGAGAACTAGCTTTGGGTAGCCTACTTAATAGTATGTTGTCTTCAGACTCATCTGGCACTTTCTTGGCTGGTAGATGTTGGGAACCAGAGTAGATATCTGGTAAGAGAGCGGAAGTGTCTAGAGGTACATCTCCTTGCTTACTATGAGTGGGATCTGTGGCAGCCTTGAGAGGAGGATTATTTGAAAGTAAACGCAGGACAAAATTGCGGACTTATATAAAGAATTTTACAAATTTAACTTCGCATCTCCAATTTCCTTCCCTTTTAAATTCAATTTCTTACAGTAAACCCATCAACTAAGGTTTTTCCCAGTTATCTCTTCCCCTCTTGAAACATTTGAATGATTCCCTCTATCATCAAATCTGAATCCTATGAAAAATCTAACATAAAAAAGACTGGGAGTTGTTGAAGCTGGGCAAATTAACATTTGAATTGGGGGTAGTTGTGGTGAATGGCATGGTAAAAATTTCAAAGCAGAGCCCTCAAACCTAGACGCCAATAAGGCAGCCAAATATAGTGAAGATAGCCAAAAATGGATTGCAAGCGACTCTATGATGCCCAACAATTCTTCTCGTTGAATTCGACATTAATGGGATTTTTTCATCTACAATCAATGGCTAATAGATTGAAGGTGGGCAGATCATTTGAAGATAGGTAGCTGGAAGAAATTAAGTAAAGAAATGATGTTGTCAGTGGGTAGGAAAATGAAATGAAATTAAAAAATAATAATAATAAAATATGACGTATGTAGGCAAAGATGGGAAATTGTTGTAGTCTACTCTTGATTTAGAGTGATATGTACAGATATAGATGATATAGTTGATTCGATATCTTCCACTAAAATAACCAACTAGTTGACCATCCACACTAATGTAATCCTACCACCGCCGTTGATGTCATCCATTGTAATCTCTTCTAGGTATCCGCTGCACCACTAGTTTCCTAATGGACTTACCATTACCCCCTTTAGTGATTCTCTAATTTTTCTAAGGAAACAACATGAACTCCATATTGGGCTTATAGTTATACGAATCAAAGAAACCACTAGTGGTTTCAAAAACACTAGTTGTGGTTTCCAGATACTAGTGGTTACAAAGAAAAAATTAGCACTTCCCTCATCTGCCTTCAGTTCCAATTTTCAATTTCTACTTCTGTTAGTTTAGAGGCCGAGGAAGTAGGGGGTTTAGAGACAGAATTAGAGTTGGGGTTTTAGTTTTCGGGTTTCTCTATGGCTTCATCTACAACATATGAGAGAAAATGGCTTTCAAAGCTTCTATAATAATTTCAAAGAACTACCCAAAGGTAATTCTTTCAAACAAAATCCAAAAGGTTTGGCCAAGTATGAATCATGCAAAGAAACCAACATCAATGATGCATTGTGTAGCGACTAGAATTTTTATGAATGAAAATTTAAATTCTTACAAAAATTTGTTAAGTTAAGCCATTAGGCTACCACCTTTTCTTTATTATTTGTTTAAGATATTGGTCACCCTAATATCTTAATGCCTCGCACTCATCTAGGAATTGTTTTTAAGTTAAATATCAAAGTTAAAAGTAGAATCTAAAAGTAATTTAGCTCATTGTGAAGTCGAGAGCTTTTAACCGGGTAGCATGATTAGAACTTATATTTCAATATATTATAGGTGCTTTAGATAATTGGGTCTAAAATTGACAGCCACATCGAATCTAGACCCATGATCTAAAAAATATCAGAAATATAAACAAAACTTGCAAAAATACACCCGTGTAGATATGAGAATAAAATAAATGAAAAATTAAAACCAAAAAATAATAATAAGATCTCCCAAATCACCTCACGATAGCCTTACCCAAAACTGAAACAGTTGAATATCTCTCCAGATGTCATTGGATATTGCTCATGTGATTCAAATCAGATAGAATCTTGCTCTTGATAATGCTAAACAATGTATATATACGACTATTAAGATAAACTCAGAATTTCCAATTCTGAGTAGCTACATCAACATTGAATCACAAGAATTTGCATTGTTGTCGTCCCCAAGATTGGCATTGCTCGGCTTAGTTGCCTTCACGTTAAATTTACGGGAAATGTATCACATGACGAAGCAGCGTCTCTGGACTATAGCCGGTGGAACCAAAATGAGAATATTGGAATATAGGAACAAAAATAAGAATTTTGTAGAATCCTCTAAATCAGCCAAAGCTTCATCAAGGGCCGCCAGGACGAGTAAAATATCATTGGAAATTGGAGAGATGCCAGCACCATCAAATTCTCCACTTCATCAATTAATGGGATATTCTTCCCCTAGTCAAGCGTTGAACAAGTGAGATGAAACAGAGAATTTGAAGCACAATGTTCGGTAACAACATTTGGATTTTCATTTTGCCAGGATCCTCGAGCAAAGATCCTTACAAGTTGTCATGGACACATTCTTGAAGAATGGCTTCACCTTCTTGAAGCACAGCAGAGCATAAATTTAAGAGTTTGATTGTAGAAAATTTATAGATGGTTAAACATAAAAGAGTCATGTATGTACTGTTTATTCATTGCTTTGTAATAAACAGATTCAGGGTCAATGAAATCATACTTTTGTATGTATAAATTATCGGGTGAGATTAACCAGATTTGTGAACTTAAAAAACTATAATAATCTAAGAAAATCAAAATGTTTCCAAAACCAATAGTGTAAAAGTAGCAAAAACTTTTAGGTCAAACTTTTATTCTTCCAAGACCTTCTTTCGGCATACAGAGTAATTCTTCTTGTTCAACCAATTATTAGGAATCAAATTGGAAAATATCATTTGAAGTTAATCTATTAAGGTATCAGTTTTAAAACATACATGTATCAAATCAACGTAATCAAAATATTCAGTATCGTAGCTACGTGTCGAATAACTTTATATGTATAATGTATTACTTATATTGTATAACGTATCAAAATATTCAGTATTGACGACACCAACCACTAGAATTGGACATACCTCTAGCAAGGAGAAGACAATAAAATCTAAAGCAGTTGTAAGACCCACACACACACAAACGAGTCCTCCCAATTGCTTAATCGTACAATTCCTACCTGAAATTTCCCGACCTATTTTTTAATCTAATTCTTATTTAATTAGTAATTAATTATCAATTAAGTGAATAAAAAATGTAACTAAAGATAAAACAAAAACATATATTAAATCATGATAGAGGCACATGTTTAAATTTTAAATTCAAAAACATACCAACAGATATCAACTACATGATCTATAGAATATTACGTGAAAATTTAAAAATGAGCCTTAAGATCATGTTTAGATAATAATTTTAATATATTAAATAATTCAAAAACTCCAATAAAGATTAAAAATAGCAAAAATTCCCCTTTAAAAAATGGGTGCAAACATGCAACCGTTATGTGTAAAACTGTAAAATCAACAAAAGAAGGTATATGTGAAATTTATAGGAAAAAGGGGTGCCAGATCTAAATTTCCCATATATTATTAGTTAATAATCCATCTTGAAACTTCAAAATTCATATAAGTTCAAAGCCTATAACTTTGGGTCCAATTTCATGAAATTTATTCAAGTCCAATTTAATTGTTTAATCCAAAGCCCAACTTTATTAAGTTCTTGTACATTTTATTTAGTCGGTTTTGAATTCAAACCAATAGTTAAAATTTGGGGTGTCTCGAAGATTACAAGGGTTTCAAAATCACTTTAAAAAAAATAAGGGACCAATTGGAACATTTTGAAATCTTGGGTGGTATATAATAACATAACATAAAACCCGAGAGCTTCAAAAAACACGCACAAACAACATTAAAAAGCGCAAACCAGACAATCGTAGCAACACCAAAGAACAACCGAGGAAGACGAAGCAAATTGAACAACCAGGCCGCTGACAATCGATCTCCATCTCCAACAACATAAAAAATCCACAAAGCACAAATGATTGACTTGATTTCTATTGCAACAAATGCGATTCAGCAAGCTTACGAATGCAGGTAATATTACGAATCAATTACATTCCATTCCTTGATTCAATTTGGGGAAATATCAGATGATATAAAACTGCGATTTACTTCATATAATGAAATATAATCTCCCGATTTACTAAATTTGACTAATTCAATGATAACATATACTATTTATAATCTTCTAATTGTGGTTGAAATTCTACAAAGCAGATAGGACAAAATTTTAGGAATTTAGAGTGTCCTGTTCTATTATCTACAGAAACATATCAATAGGTAATAATGCAGAAATTACTGATAATAGATAACAATGCATATGAATTGTGAATCCTGATGTGATTTTGGAATGAAATTGTTACTGAAATAACTCTGAATATATGTAGCTTCTGGTTGTTACTGTAAACACATATGTTTACTAAATTCAATATCATTTTTGTGCTGCCATTTGAAATCATATTGTTTCTCAAATCACTGTGAATATATGTAGCTTGTGGTTGTTACTATAAATATATATATTTACTGAATTCAATATCATTTTTATACAACAATGTCAATGTCAGACATTAGTATTTTTTAAGGAATGGAGGATATTGGAATCATAACAACCAGTACATAGGTGGAAATATATTGGGCATAGTAGTGGAAATCAACTCCACTTACAACCAGTTGATTACAGTCATTTGTGCAGAGATGAACTTAAAGCAAACACAAAATGCAATAACAATCAAGTACAACATTGGAGAAGAGCTACCACCTGTCACAATTACCAGCTACAGCAACTTCTTCTGCTATTTAAACATGGAGAAAATGCACACAAACTTAGCAGCATACCCATTGTGCATTGAGGTTAATACCACAGAAGACATAACTCTAACAAGACAAATCACAAATCAAGATTTCAGCACAAATGTAGCTCCATTACCTCCACAACAAATTGTGACTAACATATGCATTGCAGTTCAACACATTGATCCTTTAACAGTTGAACCAGAACTTGAAATCATCACAAAACCTTCTCCAGAAAACTTGCAAAAAGGTTGTGTTTATCGCAACAAATCAATTGTGAAGATGAGCTTATCCCTGTTTGCAATAAAGAACTGCTTCCAATACAAAGTTAAAAGATCTAATAAGAAAGAATATATTGTCAAATTATTGCTTCAGAATGCAACTAGATGTATTCCAATACATGCAGTCTCTCTTGTGTATCCAGATGTATTCCACGGTGCCTGTTCATACCACATACTGAAAAACTTACGAACCAACTACAGCAAACATGAGAAAAAATTGGAAAGCCATTCAATGCTGTTGTACGTGCATACAAACTAGCAGACTTCGAACGCTACATGAAAAGGCTAGACAAAATCAAAAAGGGAATCAGAGGATATCTGGTATGTTACTCTACTCAAGTTAAATTTCAAAAACATATAAAAATTACATATTTCATAATGATAAATACATCATTCCTCCTATCTAAAAGTCTTATAAAATGTTGGACACTAAAGATCGGATACAAACTCAAAGCTTACTGGAAAAAAATATTCAATTACTGATTACATATTGTTCCTTGATACAAACAGTACATAAAATTTCACTATTATTGATTCCTAAATAAATCACCATGTTACTCATTTAGAAAATAATTAACCGCTTTCTGATTTTATTTCTTGTTTCTCATTATAACATGTGTGACTCACAGCTTAAGCTAGTTATGAAAACCAGTTAGTAGTATACATGCCCAGAAACAGATATGGCACCATGACTTCTAACATAGTTGAGTCAGTAAAGGCTGTCATAAAATCAGCAAAAGACCAGCCCATCATAGCCCTATTGGAGTCAGTCAGATACATACTTCAGCAATGGACATTCAGAAACAGAAACAAAGCCTCTTCAACATTCACAACATTGGCAACAAAATATGAAAACATATTATGCAGCCGGATAGTTGAATGCAAAATCTGAAGGTATCACTTTCTAAAATAGCATTCTTTAACAAAAATGTTCACATAACTTATCACATATTTACACTATGTGTCTTCAACCTGTAGGTTTCCCCAGTCAGCTAGAACATGCATGAAGTGAAAGATGATATCATCACACATATTGTTGACATTCAGAATAAAAGTTGCAGCTGTATGTTATTCCAGACAAACCAAATAACATGAATACATGCACTGGCAGTCATTAGTACCCTACACCTAGATAGATATCAGTACTACTCCAAGTATTACACAAAGTTGTAGTATGTAAAGACCTATCAAGGGATTGTATTCCCTGTGTTATATTAAAATGATTGGGATATCCCACAACACATACAGTCACAACTAGTACTCACTTCAAATCAAGAAAGAAGTTGTGGAAGACCAACTGAGAAAAGATACAGATCCCGTGTTGAGGGAAAGATGACGACTGTAAAGTTGTAGAGACCGAAAAATTTTGAAATTTTAAATTTTATATTTTCGAATTTTTAATCGCGTCGCTCCCGAAATTTATCGAATTTAATTCTTAAACTTAATTTAATGAATATTTATCTTAATTAATAAATTGTAATTTACTTGATTAATTATCATTTAATTAACCATTTAGGTAAATTAAGCGTAATTCACATTTTACAAAATTTCTTTTTATTTTACAATCACTACAAAAGCTTAGTTATTCAGCATTATAATTAACCTCTTAGTCCTTAAGTCCAATCATTATAATTAACCCATAAGGTTAAGACCTTTACCCAAATTAGTAACCCTTATTCAAACCCTCAACCCCATGTAACCCTATGCCAAAATGGTCTCTATAAACTCCTCCCAACACCACCCACTTCCCAGCCCAATCCAGCAGCCACCAAGACAAGGTCTGCTCCTTCTCTCCCTCCTCTCCAACGTCCCTTATCCCTTCTTCACTATGAGTTAACAATGTCTACATCTCTCCTCTTTCATTCAAATGCCAAAGCAATGACTCATATTTGAAGTTCAATTCTCATACACAAACATACTGCCATTTCAACGTTCCCCCCTGTTCCATTTTCTTGAAAAATTTCTTCAAGCACTCACCAACTCCACACCCACACACTGCCTTCACAAATTCAAACCAAGACAATTTATTTACCTTGTAAATCTATACTTTCATACACTTATGTCACTCTTACAAACCATTCCAACATCCAACAAACTCATAGAGGAAAGGAAAATTCACACACATGAACAATACATCACACAAACACACTGCCATCCTCCTTGCCAGCAAGACATACTTCACAAATTTCAAATTTATGCATTCATTGATAGAACAATAGGCAAGAAAGAAAATGGAGCCACATTCTTAGCAACAACACCACCGCCGTGCACCGCCACCGCCACTGTGCACCGCCACCACCACCACTGCCGCCTCTACCGCGGCCAACGCCACCGCCACCGCCACCACCATTTTCACCCTAAAACACACTCATTCAACTCGGTTCATAGCAACAAACCTAACCCAAGCTTCTACACTCACCCCTAGGCTACATAAACCGGCGATTTTTTTTTTTTTAAATTTTGTGGCAAGGTTCGACCGATTTCAACTCGGTCTCGCCTCCTCTGGCCTTGCTTGCACCCAAATCGCCCCCCTCGTGGCCATAGCCGTCGCGGGTGACGATCTCTGGCGCGACCTCGCCGGCGAGAGGGCTGAAGCCGGCTGCCCCTCTCTTCCCTTACTTCCCTGAAATCGCTCCTCTGTTCGAACAAGAGAGGGAGCTAGGGAATAAATAGGCATCTTTTGATGTTTTTAATTTCAGTCCCCCAATGTTTTGATTTGTTTCATTTAAACCCTAATTTTCAGTTTTAATTTAAATAAGCCTACAAGTTTCTGATTGGGTTACTTTGGACCCTCAAAATTTTGATTTTTTCGGATGGACCCAGAAACTTATGTTTTATTCATTTTAGCCTATAAAGTTTTATTTTCAGTTATTTTAGTCCTTTATTTTGAGGATTCTTTCAAGTTAGTTTTAAAAGTTTATAAGATTTAAATTTTAGTTCATGGTTAACTTTATTTATTTAAAACTCATGAATTAGTTTATACTTATTTTAATTTAAGCCCCATTTTATTAAATATGAGATTTAATGACTTTAATTATTTAAATTATAATTTTTTTCTGATTTATTGAATTTTTGAGAATTTCTAAATTAGTTTAACTAAACTCATATATTTTATACCCAAATCTTAGTTAATTATTGATTTTCTAGTTTCCCCTAACTTTTGGGTATTAGTCACATTAGGCACAACACTTTAAGCATTTTATACAATTATTTTATTATAAATAATTTATTTTATAAAATAACTCATTTTAATAAAAATTCTAATTTGAGTTTCATATTCTCTTATGGCGAGGAGTGAAGATTAAGTGAGTAAACCCTGCCCATTAGCTCGACTCGGTGGAAATTGAGGTAGACTCTTTTCTAAGATATTTTCTCAAAAATAGCGCTAATATTAATTGATTGTTTTATGGATTGCATATGGATGTGTGACAAATGTTCTTATATGTTATTTGCATGAGTTTAATTGCTTTATGCTTGAGACGAGCCGAGACAAGACGAGAGGAGACTTTTGCATATGCTTTATTGCTATGCACAGATTTTGCATGCATGCTATGATGTTACTATGGGCGCTAGTATTTATATGCTTTCAGGCATGAGACGAGAGTCGAAAACCTGCATTTACCATACGATGCTTGTTTTTGGGTAGAGACTTATGAGATATGATTTGCATGTTTATATGTATGTTTGTATTATGCATTGGTTAATATTGCGCTGAGTCTACTGAGTATTTCTATGAAATACTCACCCCTTCCAAAATTAACATTTTGCAGACTGGGAGTCGGAGGAGATGCCTTGAGCAATGGTGGCTTCCAAAATAAATTAAATTAGCCTTATTTTGAATGATTCAAACTTTGTTTAAGTACTTGGAAACTTTTGATGTTAATTGATTCAAACTTGGTCTAAGTACTTGGAGAACGTTTGATGCCGTGTGGAACAGTTGGTTATTTCTGATGAATTATCTTTTGTGTTTTCACTTTTGAATCAATATATTTTTCGTATTTTATTCACTCTTGACTCATTTTGATTTATTTTATTTAAAAGAGAAGAGAGAAAAATTTAACGACGTCTCGGGCGCCGAGAGCCCGGGGCGACACAGCTTGGTATCAGAGCGCGGTCGACGCTTCTGTAGACCCGCAGAAATTTGTTTAACGAATTGTTTTAAAAAAAAAAATTTGGAAGTGTCATTGCCATCGCTCTCTCCGCCGACTCTGAAGGTAAAGAAAGATATTTATTTTGAGAAAATGTTTATGTTGAGAAATTTTGGGTACATGTTAAAGAAATGATGTTATGAATTATTGAGACGAGAAATTTATTGTACCCTATTTGAGAAATAACTAAGTCGAGCATAATTAGGCATACTTATAGATAAATTAAGTGAAGATAATCAAGAAATGATTTTGCATTATATTTCTTTATTCAATTTAGTCCTTGGGAACTTACTAGTAATAATGAGAAATTTACCTGACTGGATTTTGATAGCGAATTTTCAGACATGGTTTAGACTAGAAGCATGTGCGAGAGGGTTTTTGCTGTTTGGGATAGATACTTGTCATTTGAGTTAGATCCAGCTAGGACTATGTCAGAAAATATCTTGGCTTACAGCATGGCACGCCACGCCACGATGCCTTATCCTGTGACTTACCTACTGACGATGTGGCCTCTATTGGCCACCTGATATCCGTACTTCCTGAGGGGAGACAGTCACTGATTTCTAAGTTTTATGAGGATCTGAGGAGGTGTTAGGGAGTAGATGTTGATTTCCCGACATTCTGTGATGCTCGTGATGAATTCAGAGAGGCTCTTTCCACCAGAGCCAGTACAGGCTCCATTGCCAGAAGAGGAGCCTATGGAGATAGAGTTGGAGTTAGATCGAGTTATATCTGATGCTGAGTTTGGGGTATATGGACCTTCCCCATATGCACCCGGCACACCTGAGTACCCCCTAGCACTCCACCACCAGGATTTGGGGGTTGGCTCGATGAGTAGAGTAGGTAGTTGGAAGGAGTAGTAATAGAAGTTGTATCAGCATCAATGATTATCTTTAAATCTCAAGTTAAACTAGTTGACTTAAGATGTTATCTCGACTCTTGTACTCCTCATTGAAGGATTTTAAATGTTAATGAAAATATGTTTCTTTCCTTTCTCCGTCGAACTATTTATGATGATATATGTTTCGTGCTATGAATTGCAAATAAAACAAATTTGGTTTTTTTTTTTTGCCATGTGATGTAAAGGAAATGCCACCACGAGGCGAATCTCAGAATAGCATAATCAGGGAGTTACTCCAGGCAGTACTGGAGCAGAGACAGAATGCACCTGCTACGCCAGTGGCCCCAGCCATGTCTATGGTTGAACAATTTCGTAGGTGTAGACCACCCAGGTTTGAGGGATACGATGACCCCTTAGCCGTAGAGAAGTGGCTTAGATCTCCAAAGAAAATATTCCGACATATCTCATGCCCTGATGATCAGAAGGTTCTGTGTGCTGAGTTTATGCTGGAGGGTCATGCTAGCCATTGATGGGACTCTGTCTGTAGGACCAGAACTCTGGAGGAGCAGAAGAACTTAACTTGGGAACAGTTCAAGACCGACTTGATCGACAAATACTTTCCCCAGGCCCTGCGAGATCAGAAAGAGTCTGAGTTTCTAAACCTGAGACAAGGAGACATAGACATCACTGATTATGAGAGAAAGTTTGAGGAACTCTCCCACTATGCCCTGCACTTGGCAAGCACTGAGGCCATGAAGGCCAGAAGGTTTGAGAGAGGCCTACGCCCTGATATCCGCCATATTGTGTGCTCTCCCTCCTTTCCCACTTACGGTCAAGTTGTGAGAATGGCTCAGACAGTGGCTTATTCTGGTCCACGATCCAGTGGACAGGGAAACAGAGGAAATCAACAATATCAGGGCAAGATAAAGTGGCATGGGTAGTCTTAGAATAAGAACAGGAATTTTGTACCAAACAAGAAGCCAAACACTCAGACTGCTGGGAGACAGCCTGGCGATACTTTTCCACCGTGTCCCACTTGTAAGAAGATGCACAAGGGAGAATGCTTGTGGGCCAAGGGAGTCTGCTACAAGTGCGGTCAGCCAGGCCATTTCGCATCAAGCTGTACCAGTGCACCTGCTCAGAGCAGTGATCAGAAGAAGAACGTGGAGCAGGCTAAGAAAGGAAAGGCACGAGTGTTCGCCATGACCCATGAGGATGCTGTCGACGATGCTAATGTGATTGCAGGTATACTAATAAATTTTAAGTATTTCTGTATATGCTTTATTTGATCTTAGGAGTTAAGAAATTCCTAATATAGCAATCATAATATGATTGCAGGTATACTGTCTGTCTCTAGTATCCCTGTATATGTTCTGATAGATTCAGGTGCCACACATTCTTTTATCTCAGTTTTATGCCTAGCTAGATTGAAATTAGTAGGCGAGAAAGTGGGTAACAAACTGGAGGTTAGTATACCATCTGGTGGGACCATCAATACTGATAGGGTGGCCCCAGATGTCCCAATTGACTTTGATGGGTTGGTGCTAAAAGCAGACCTAAATGTGATTGAGATGAAAGACTTTGACATCATCTTGGGCATGGACTGGCTAAGTAATAATCGTGCTACTATCTTGTGCCATGAGAAGGAAGTGGCATTCCGGAAAAATGGGGAGGATGTATTCAGATTTTATGGCTCGAAAGTGAAGGCACTCCCCCACCTTATTTCAGCCATGCAAGCAGAGAAACTTCTGGCAAAAGACGGTTGCCAAGGGTATCTAGTTAGTTTGCAGGGTGGACTATCTGAAGAGATCGCCCTTGACTGTGTGTCGATTGTCTGTGAATATGTAGACGTATTTCCTGAGGAGCTACCTGGCCTTCCACCTGATAGACAGCTTGAGTTTTCGATTAAGCTAGTACCTGGAGCTGCATCAGTTTCTAAGGCTCCGTACCGTATTGCACTTAAGGAATTGCAGGAATTGAAAATCCGGTTGGAGGAATTGATAGTACCGGTATTGTTTGTCAAGAAAAAGGATGGTAGTATGAGAATGTGCATCGACTACCGAGAACTTAATAAGCTGACAATAAAGAATAGGTATCCTCTTCCGAGGATTGATGATCTATTCGATCAGCTGAAGGGTGCTGCTGTGTTTTCAAAAATCGATCTAAGATCTGAATACCATCAGCTAAAGATCAAGCTAGGGGATATACCAAAAATAGCTTTTCGAACTCGATACGGGCACTATGAATTTACAGTAATGCCGTTAGGTCTTACTAATGCCCCCGCAGCATTCATGGAATCAGGTCTTCCACCAGTATTTGGATAAATTCGTCATCGTCTTCATCGATGACATATTGGTTTACTCGAGGGATCCAAAACTACATGAGGAACATTTGAAGATTGTGCTGGATACGTTGAGGGCAGAGAAGTTGTATGCCAAATTTAAAAAATGCGAATTTTGGCTTGAGAGAGTTGGATTTCTTGGCCACATTGTCACGGCCAGAGGCATTGAGGTTGATCCTTCTAAAGTTGAAGCCGTAACAAACTGGCCGACCCCTGCTTGCGCTGGAGATGTAAGAAGCTTTCTAGGATTGGTTGGGTATTACCAAAGATTCATAGAGGGTTTCTCCAAAATAGCAGGACCTATGACTCAGCTAACTAGAAAGGGAGTTAAATTTCAGTGGTCAGACCGGTGTGAGCAGAGTTTTCAAGAATTGAAGAAAAGGTTAATTTCAGCTCCGGTTCTAACTATACCTGATGGCACTGAGGGTTTTGTCATTTACACATATGCCTCCAAGTATAGGTTGTGGTGTGTACTAATGCAGCACGGGGAGGTAATAGCTTATGCTTCAAGACAGCTAAAGCCATATGAGCAGAATTATCCGACTCATGACTTAGAGCTTGCAGCGGTAGTGCATGCCTTAAAAATTTGACGCCACTACTTGTATGGAGGAAATGCGAGATCTACACCGATCATTAGAGTCTGAAATATTTCTTTACTCAGAAGGAGTTGAACATGAGACAACGTTGATGGCTTGAGTTGGTAAAAGATTATGACTGTGATATCCTTTACCATCCGCGTAAAGCTAATGTTGTTGCAGACGCATTAAGTAGGAAGAATGCTGGACATTTATTAGCATTGGGAATGGCGCAAGACCAGCTAATTCGGGATTTCCAAAACTTGAGGATTGAGGTGAGAACCCCATCAACCCAAAGGTCTGGTATGTTGGCGAATTTGATTGTCAGACCAGATCTAAGGGAACGGGTTATAACTGCTCAGAAAAATGACAGCTTCCTGGGAAAGATTCGTAATGGAGTGGGGACTCCCCAGAGATCAAGATTTGAGATTGCTTCTGATTCATCACTCATAATTATAGGTCGACTCTGTGTTCTGAAAGATGAGCAAATTAGAAATGAGATTTTAGCTAAAGCCCATTCGGCTCCTTATGCAGCACATCCAGGAGGCACAAAAATGTATCGAGACTTGCGTGATTCCTTCTAGTGGAGAAATATGAAAGGAGATATTGCGAAGTTTGTATCTCGATGCTTAGTATGTCAACAGGTTAAAGCCGAGCACCAGAGACCATCGGGGTTACTTAACCCTTTGGATATACCTGAATGGAAATGGGAAAAGATTACGATGGACTTTATAGTGGGTCTACCTAGATCAGTAAGAGGTTAAGATGCTATTTGGGTGATTGTAGATCGACTCACAAAATCTGCTCATTTCTTGCCAGTCTGGATGACTCTCAGTGTAGATCAGCTAGCCCAAGTATACGTTAAGGAGATTGTGTGACTACATGGAGTACCGGTTTCCATTGTGTCAGATCGGGACCCGAGGTTTACCTCAAGATTTTGGAAAAGCCTTCAAACCGCCATGGGGACCCGTTTAAACTTTAGCACTGCCTATCACCCTTAGACAGACGGACAGTCTGAGCGTACTATCCAGACACTGGAAGACATGTTGAGAGCATGTGTGCTGGACCTAGGCGGAAAATGGGATGAACGCCTACCATTAGTGGAATTTGCCTACAATAATA
>CAVNYN010228933.1:0-10419 GCA_963692815.1 Nyctanthes arbor-tristis | reverse complement strand
CCCCCCCCCCCCCCCCCCCCCCCCCCCCCCCCCCCCCCCCCCCCCCCCCCCCCCCCCCCCCCCCCCCCCCCCCCCCCCAGCATAAATAATTATTTAATATTTTTTAATGTAGTATTTAATTTCAATATCAAGATTCATTTTTAGTGTTTATTATGGTTAAGCTCAATTCAATATCAAGCTTAATTTTTAGTGTAGTATTTATTGCGGTTAATTTCAATTTCAGCCACTATTTTAATAATAAGTCTGAAAATTGAAATTACAATTGTACCTCCTATTACATAACTCCCCTAAAATAATTAGTGTGATAAATTGTAACTCCTATTTGATTTTTTTTAAATTTCAAATTCTGTATTTACTTCTTTGCACACATCATTTTTTTTTAAAAATTCCAATCAGTGTACTATTTAATTTCAAACTCCCATATTAATTTTCACTGTTTATTATGGTTAATTTCAATTCAATTTCAAGTTTAACACCACAATATTAAATACAAAGCAAGTGTAGGTCATTACTCTGAATTAATATTTTATAAGTGGTTTGTTTAAATAACTTTATTTTTTTAAAGAAATCATAAATTAATGCGAAACCCGCAATGGAACTACGCCAAAGGAACTCACATGAGATTGGTGATCAACTTAGAAAAGCCAATTGCCCTATTGTGATTTGGAATCCCTAACGACCCACGTGATTCTCGACTTGAAAACGATTGGTATATTAAACCAATCACCCCCGAAGATGTGAAACCCGAAACCGATAGCGGTGTGAACGCCACAAAGAGTTAATCACGCTCTTTGATAAGTTTGGATCGATCAAATTCGAATGAGACAGTTGAGAGAAAATTTCCTTACAATGATATTAAACTCACAAGATTGTTGAATGATGGTTACAATAGAATGAACCTGTTAATACAGTATCTAGGAACCCTAAGTAGTCTTTGGGGAACAAGAAAAAACCAAGAAAAGAAATAAAATTAAAGGAAAATACGGAATTGGCACAAAAGTCGCGGTTGGCAAGCTGTGCGGGAGCACCGTGTTTGAGGGCGCCCGATCCCACTTTCCAACCTAAAAAATTGCTCAGTCTTCACAAATTTTTCCTTCTGTGTGGCTGCATGAGCCTTCTGTGCGGCCGCACGGTTCTGCCAAATTTCTGTACGTTTGTTTTCTCTTTCATTTCAGCCTTTCAAGTTTTGTTTTCCCTCAATTTAGTCCCTAGCCTCTAGATTTCTTGCAGATTCCGTCCAGACTTGAATCAAATTCATCTCTTTTGAATTAAGTTCAGCTCCTTTGCTCAATCCAAGCTCTAATCCTTTCAAATCCATTGGATAAATATAATGCCCCAAATCTTGGACTAATCCCACCATAGCATCTTTGATTTTATTAGCTTTTGCTTTTGTGATTGGTCTAACGGGCACAAGAAGTGGATCTATTTGAGGGCTCCCGCCTTGGCTCGTATCATCTTCTCCCTCTTCAGGAAGATTTGTCCACGAATCACCACCTATATCAAACAGAACGAGATCACTAACATTGAAAGTAGTAGAAACATTATACTCACCAAGAAAATCCAATTTATATGCATTATCATTAATCTTCGCGATGACTTGAAAGGGACCGTCTCCTCTTGGTTGTAACTTGGAATGCCTTTGCTTAGGAAATCGTTCCTTCCTCAAGTGAAGCCAAACCCAATCTCCGGATTCAAATGTCACCATTTTCCTGCCTTTGTTTGCCTTAGAAATATATTGTTCATTTCGTTTCTCAACATGTGATTTCACCTTCTCATGAAGCGATTTTACCAGCTCCGCCTTTCTCTTACCATCTAAACTAGCCTTTTCATCCACATGTAGAGGAATCAAATCCAACAGGGTCAAAGGGTTAAATCCATAAACAATCTCAAAAAGTGAGAATGCAGTAGAAGAATGAACAGTATGGTTATACGCAAATTCAACAAAAGGCAAACACTCCTCCCAACTTTTTAAATTCTTCTTAATAACATTGTGTAATAATTGAGTCAAAGTCCCATTCACTACTTCGCTTTGACCATCGGTTGTGGGTGACACGTAGTAGAGGATAATGGCTTGGTTCCTAACTTACCCCACAATGTCTTCCAAAAAATAGCTAAGGAACTTCACATCCCTATCTGAAACAATACTTTTAGGAATCCCATGGAATCTGCACTATTTCCCTAAAGAAAAGATTTGCTATATGTATAACATCATCAGTTTTGTGACAGACTATAAAATGAGCCATTTTACTAAACCTATCAACCACCACAAATATTGAATCTTTACCACTTTTAGTTCTAGGTAAACCCAAAATAAAAGATCGGAAGAGCTATCTACCCAAGGCTCACTAGGCACCGTTAAAGGTGTGCATAAACCTTGAGGTAACACCCGAGACTTGACCTTTTTGCAGGTTATGCAATTTCCACAAAGTCTCTTCACGTCCCTCTCATTGTAGGCCAATAAAAGTGTTCTTGGAGTAATCTAAGGTCTTTTGAATGCCAAAATGACCCATCAAACCCCTACCATGGGCATCCCTAACTAACAACTCTCGCATAGAACTACTAGGTACACACAATTTATTTTCTTTAAACAAATAACCCTCTAGCCTATAAAATTTGAATTACCCCCTTTTCACAAGACACAAAAATACTAGAAAAATCAGGATCATTCACATACAAGTCCTTCACATATTCAAATCCCAACAACCTAGCATTTAAGGTAAAAACTAGGGTGTGCCTTCTTGAAAGAGCATCAACTACCACATTTTCCTTTCCTTGCTTGTATTTTATCACATAGGGAAAGGTTCCGATAAATTCCATCCACTTAGCATGACGCTTGTTCAACTTAAGTTGCCCCTTTAGATGTTTCAATGATTCATGATCAGTGTGGATCACGAACTCCTTTGGCCACAGATAATGCTGCCAGATTTCCAAAGCTCTCACTAATGCATACAACTCCTTGTCATATGTTGGATAGTTAAGTGTTGCACCGTTGAGCTTCTTACTAAAGAATGTGATTGGCTTCCTTTCCTGTATCAAAACAGCATCCATACCTATTCTCAACACATCACATGCAATTTCAAAATTTTTAGAAAAATCAGGCAAAACTAAAACAGGAGCATAACACAACCTTTTTTTTATAGTTTGGAAAGCAAGATCTTGCTCACTACCCCATTTAAATCCTGCCGATTTCTTGATTATCTCAATTAATGGTGCTGCTAGTGTACTGAAATCCTTAACGAACCTACAGTAAAAATTAACAAGTCCATGAAAGCTCCTAACTTCAGTTATGCTCTTAGGGGTTGGCCAATCTTTAATTGCCTTAATTTTATCCCCATAAACCTCTATCCCATTAGCACTAACAATGTACCTAAGAAATTCAATTTTGTCCAAACAAAAATGACTTTTATCAGGATTAGCATACAACTTTCTTTTCTTAGGACCTCAAACATGCTCTTGAGGTGTTTCACATGATTGTCTAAATCCCCACTGTAAATCAAAATATCATCAAAATACACCACCATAAATTTCCCAATGAAAACACATAAAACATGATTCATTAAATGCATAAATATACTAGGTGCATTTGTAGATCGGAAGAGCACACGTCTGACCATTCATACAAGCCATATTTTAGTTTTAAAAGCTGTTTTCCATTCATCTCTTTTTTTCATGCGAATTTGATGATAGCCACTTTTTAAGTCAATTTTAGTAAAAATCTTAGCACCATAAAGTTCGTCAAATATATCATCTAGCCTTGGAATTAGATGACAATACTTTACCGTGATGTTGTTTATAGCACGACAATTTATGCACATCTTCCAAGTCCCATCCTTCCTAGGAACAAGCAAAACTGGGACTGCGCAAGGGATCATGCTTTCCCTAACATAAACCTTACTCATGAGTTCCTTCACTTGCCTTTGCTTCTCCTTTGTCTCTTCTGGGTTGCTTCGGTAAGCGGGTCAGTCTGGAATCACGGCACCTAGAACAAAGTCAATTTGGTGTTCAATTCCCGTAATTGGTAGCAATCCGCTTGGTAGTTCCTCTAGTAAGATATCTTCAAAATCCTGCAAAAGAGAAATAACCGAACAAGGGAGGGAAGAGTTAGCATCATCAAGTACAAGGCATAACTTCTTGTACAACAACAAAATAAGTTGTTGGTTTTCCGAAAGGGCCCTCGATATCTCACTCTTTTTTACAAAGAAACACTTTTTTTCTTACCCTCTCTACTCTTTTCACTCAGCTCTCCTTTTTCTTTTTCATTGCCACTTATTTTCCCCTCGAACTCTCTTTTTCTTTCTCTCTCATTTTTCCGCTCAATTTCGAGGCCTCACTTTCTTTTCCTTTCTCTCTTATTTTTCTCTTTTTCTCCTCAACCTCACTTTTTAATTTCATTTGATTTGCAAAAACTTGCTGTAGAATCAAGGAAGTAAGTGTAACAGGTTTTCCATCTTCCTTGAAACTATACCGGTTTTTGTACCCATCATGCATCGCCTTTCTGTGACACTGCCAAGGTCTTTCCAACAAAATATGTGTAGCTTGCATAGGAACCACATCATACAAGATCTTATCTGTATATGTCCCTATGGAAAAAGTCACCAACACCTGCTTATTCACCCTAACTTCTTCTGATTCGTTAAGCCATTGGAACTTATACGGTTTAGGGTATTTAATTATAGGTAACCCAAGCTTCTCCACAAGCAGAACACTAGCGACCTTGGTACAACTTCTACGTCAATAATCATACTACAAGTTATACTACTTACCCAACACCTTGTATGAAATATGTTCTCCCGTTGTAGCGCATTGTCAGCCACTTTAACTTGTGTGTTGAGGGATCGCCTAGAAACTGAAGTCTATGGCACTGGCATCAACCTAATAGCCTCGGGATCTTCACTAGACTCATCATCATAACAAGGCTTTTCCACTTCCTCTCCTTTAGTCTCAACTTCTCCATCCTCCCTCATTAATATAATACACCTATTAGGACACTCCGCCACCATGTGCCCAAGACCTTGGCACTTAAAGCACCTAGATCCCGATTCCTCGGGGGTTGAACTTATACTTTAGCCTTTCCCTTGTTATCCATTACTTGATTCCCCTTCGGTGGCTCATTCTTTCCCCTCCAAGGGGGCTTGTTATTACCCTTATTGTTGTCTTCCCACTTAGGTTTCCAAACTCCACTAGACCCCATGGATGGTTTTAAGGATGCCCCTTTTTTTCAACTGATTATCCACCTTCACAGCTTTATGGACTAACTCATTTACATCCATGTAATGTTGAAGATCCACTATATTGGCTATTTCCCTATGTAATCCACTCAAAAAGCGTGCCATAGTCGCCTCATTATTCTCCACTAAATTCACCCTAGCCATGGCTACTTCCATTTCTTTATAGTAGTCGTCCACGCTCCTTGACCCCTAGGTTAGATTTTGAAGCCTTTGGTAAAGTTCCCTATAATAACGGGTAGGGACAAACCTTTTTCGCATAATGGCTTTTAACTCCCTCCAAGATTCTACAGGGTCCTCATAATTTCGCCTTCTACTACTAGCCAACTAATCTCACCAACTCAATGCATAATCAATGAATTCCATAACTACCAATTTCAACTTTTTCAACTCTAAAAATTGATGATAATCAAACACTAGTTCTACCCTGTTTTCCCACTCAAGGTAAGCTTCAGGATCACCCTTACCTTGAAATTGAGGAATTTTGATTTTGACATTCCCCACATTGCCATCTTCTCCATTCCGCTACCTAAGTTCACCTCTCTCCCACCGATTATCCCAATGACCTCTCATAGCTCCTTCATTCCCCCAATTGATTTCATCTCCTCCATCACCTAACTCTAATTCATTGCCTTCCGCCATCCTATTCACTTGTTGTCACCTTGGCCCATTATTATTTCCTCTTTGTTGTGGGACCCGGGCAGCTTCTAATCTAGCCGTCTTATTCTCTATTCTCGCCATTTGTAATTGTAGTTCTCACCTCACCTCATCCACGATCTCCCTAACCATAGCCCTCATCTCATCAAGTTGTGCATTGTTGTTTTGTCCAGCAGTAGAATTATGTTCTAACATGGTGTGCGATTGTGTGTGCAAGTGTCCTCACGTGTTTTGAATCACTCACGATAATAATCTCACACACACTACCTTTAACCACTCTAGCCTCTCAATTCTCACCTAAGCAGTGATATCCTTCGCTTAGTTCACGCTATCACCAATAAGGATAGGAATGTATCCAAGAAACAAAGAGTAACTAAGAATGACAATGATGGATTTCTTTCTCTTGGAATTTCACGGTAAGGCAGAAGCAAAAGTTGTAATTTAAGTTTTTTTTTTAATAACTTAAAGACATGAGATTCAAGTAATAGAATTGGATGATTTGTTTTTTTTTTTTCAACAATTTTTTTTTTCAATAAAGAACGAATTCGAATTGAGAAACAAAGAATGGATATACCGGACAATTAGAGCCTGGCGCTCTGATACCAACTGATACAAAACTCGCAATGGAACTACGCCAAAGGAACCCACACGAGATTGGAGATCAACCCAGAAAAGCCAATTGCCTGGTTGTGATTGGTATCCCTAACGGCCCACGCGATTCTCGACTTGAAAACAATTGGTATATTAAACCAATAACCCCTGAAGATGAGGAACCTAGAACTGATAGCGGTGTGAACGCCACAAAGAGTTAATCACGCTCTTTGATAAGTTCAGATTGTTCAAATTCCAACGAGACAATTGAGAGAAAATTTCCTCACAATGATATTAAACTCACAAGATTGTTAAATAATAGTTACAATGGAATGAACCCGTTAATATAGTATCTAGGAACCCTAAGTAGTCTTTGGGGAACAAGAAAAAACCAAGAAATGAAATAAAATTAAAGGAAAATACAAAATTGGCAGAAAAGTCGCGGTTGGCAAGCTATGCGGGCACACCGTGTTAGAGGGCGGCCTTCCCACGTTTTTGCCTAAAAAATTGCACAATCTGTGCAAATTTTCCCTTATGTACGGCCGCATGAGCCTTCTATGCGGCCACACGGTTCTGTCAAAATTCTGTGCGTTTGTTTTTTCTTTCACTTCAGCCTTTCAAGTTTTGTTTTCCCTCAATTTAGTCCTTGACCTCTAGATTTCTTGCAGATTCGGTCCGGACTTGAATTAAATTCATCTCCTTTGCTTAATCCAAGCTCTAATCCTTTCGAACCCATTGGATAAATATGATGCCCCAAATCTTGGACTAATCCCACCATAGTATCTTTAATTTTATTAGTTCTTTCTCTTGTGATTGGTCCAACAGGCACATAAAGTAGATCTATTTGAGGGCTCCCGCCTTGACTCATATCATAAATGACTATAAACTTTTTTATTGAATTGGATGTAACAATAATATTATAATTTTAAATGTACCATCAACAATTATAAGAATCCAGTGATTCAAAATTAATTATTTCACCGTACTAAGTATTTGTCTATTACATTATCTATATGTTATCGTACAACATGCAACGCACGTTCTAATTACTCGCATGACATATAAGGGAACTCAAATTTTGTGTAAGTGGCCTGAATCTTTGTCTTCATTTTAACAGAGTATATATCGCGTTCAATATAATTAAAAGCAAAGAGATTAAGGAAGGTTGTCCTAGTAGTAAAAATACCCTTTGCATGTATATTTAGTTGGGTTCAAATCACCCTCCCACCTCTACAGTCCCAACCTTGTATCGAAAAAAAATAAAAATACTCTATAGCGTTTAATTAGGATCAACTCTATAGCGTGAGCTATGTACATTGATAAAATTGAGAGAATTACAAATTAATATTGGTCAAGTGAGGGAAATACCCCCCATCACATTAGCATGTGGTGCCTTGACATCTATAAGCTATAAAACAACATTGTTTTGATATATAAATAAAATGTAATGTATTTATTTATTAAAAAAAGGTATAATGTGCCGTTATTTTTCCTTTGAATAATTCTTTTTATCATCTCCAATCTGATTTTCATTCTCTCATTGCACATTAGTAAATAAATATTGTTTTATATTATTTATGCACACATCTATCCATATCGTAATGCAATAATAATGCTAATTAAGTAAATATCATCACTCTTCCCTTTTTGTTTGTAGTAAAGAGCATTTTCCTTGAAGTTAATACTAATAAACTCCATATATCCCTGTTATCTCAGGTTCAAATAACACATATCTCTCCCCTCCCCAATCTCCCCTCATATATGAAAAAAAAAAAAAAATCAACTATAAATGATAGATGTTCTGGATAATAATTTGTACAAATGTCCTTTAATGGCTGTTATGATAACCACATTAAAGGGGTTGACTGAATTCCCACCCGAAGCAAGGGTGTAGCTGAGAATTTTGGGGCTGAGGCGATTTTTTTCAAAAATGGCCCTTAAACAATAGAATAAACCCGAAAATTTTTCTTTTAGCTACAATTAACCAAAATTTTATGAACTGAAGTTCTAGCCTCAAGGAAAAATGTAATATTAAGAATATCGAGACAAAAAAATTAAAAAAAAATACTAATTAATCATTGTAAATAAATTACATATATGGTGAATGACTATCCTACCTCGAAACTCTAGATATGTCGTTTTACCCCTGAAATCCTAGATTTGTATCTATAAATAAGAGTCTTTACCCTACATTATGACATGTACACATATAATTTTAAGAGTTGATCACGTATCTCTCCTCAAAAAACAAAAAAAAAAAAAGAGGGAGTTGATCATTTATCTTTTCTTTATTTTCTCTCTTTTTCACACCACGTTATCAACACGATAACTCAAAATTCTTTTTAAACCACATGACTTTGTTTATTTACTTTGATTCTTTCTTATGGATTAGTGTATGTACTGCATATGAAATCAAATTCTCTTTGATTAATGTTGTTGTTTGTTGATTTTAGATTCTCTTTTCTAATTGCCTTATATCATATTGATTGTTTAATTAATGTATCATCTTATCGGGGTCGTCTGTCAATTTAATGGTAAGATAATTTCTAAGATGTTCATGGAATGATCTACCGATTTAATGGTATGATTTTTTCTAATTTAGCCAATGAATGATTTACCAATTTAATAGTAAATTTGATTCCAATCTGAGCAAAGGAATAGTCTTCCAATCTGACCGATACAACACCTTTAACTTTTTTTTTTTGGAGGAAAAAGGATTAATTCTCATTAGATATCGAATCATCCTTTACATCGTGATTTAAAAATTGTAGCAACCATGGCATGGGCTCATTTAAAGTACATGGACTATTATAGAGACAAGCACGTCGAGCCATCATGAGCAACCCCGTTGGCCTCCCTCATAACATGTACAATCTTGAAATTATGGCTCGGACCTAAGAATAGCCTGTAATCCCTTACCATAAGGCTATATTCCGACTGATCTTCTATTTCGACATGCAGTGAATTGGCTATGGCTTTTGCATCTACCTCGAAAATAATATTCAAATAACCTTCTTCCATAAGCCACTTCATCGTCTCTCTAAGTCCAAATATCTGGGTTTCTTTTAGATTGAAACTTGCTAGTAATGTCTGCGTATGCAGGGGCGGATCCATTAGTTAGCTGGACCGAGCTCCAGCTCGGTCTAGCCTAACAAAAATTCTTAGAGTCCAAATGAAGTTTAGCCCGGTCTAGCTAAAGCCCAAACTGAAAGCCTTTTTTTTAAGTCTGTTGGCCGCGGCATGCTTGCCGCAGGCTGCCGCGGCCTGTGCGGCCGCACTGTTTACCACTGTACGGCCGCACAGTGGCAGTTTTTTTTTTTTTTTTGAACTTTTGCCCTTTTTCATGTCTTTTGCAAATATTTTGGTTCCAAAATACGATCAAGTACAAAGAGAAACCATATAATATCTTTTAAGATAAACTTAGTATTTGAAACCAAAGTGAAACTTATTTTTCTTCCTTTTCATTTTTCCTTAATTTCATTTATAAACTTTTAGAAGCCAAATGTATAATATTACCAAGGTCAAATTTAACTCCTTATCAATTAGCATAAATAATTTCAATACCTATAGGTGCGCGGATCCGTCCGAGTAGGAACGATACATGTATGCGAGGTCGGAGGATCATGCTCTGATACCACCTGTAACGGACGCGATTCAAATACACAGTAACGGAAGCCTTAATTTTTAACCACCTTTTAATTTCCGGGATGTTACATTTTGTTTGTCATTAATTGATAAATGGTGGTTAAAGTTATTTTATATGCTTGTGATTTGTGTATTTTGTGGAATATTATTATATTTCAGGTTTAGTTTCAAGATCGGAAGAGCGTCGTGTACAAATGAGACTAAGCCAATTTTTTTTTGAAGTTTTTATGTATTCTAACATTTCTAGTGCAATTTTATTTCTAATAATATAGTATAAAAAAATTTTCGGGGGCGCTGCCCC
>CAVNYN010228932.1:0-13303 GCA_963692815.1 Nyctanthes arbor-tristis | reverse complement strand
CCCCCCCCCCCCCCCCCCCCCCCCCCCCCCCCCCCCCCCCCCCATTTTCTCCTTTCTGGTGCTTTGTATTTTGGTTACCCGCTTTCTTTGCTTTGCGTTTACCACCATGACATGTGACGCTTTGCCATGGTGCATGTGATGTATTAAGAATTTTGTGTGAATTCATGGCTGTAAATTACTCCTGGAAACCATCTTCCATAGGTTTGAGAAAAAGGCATCGATATCCCTGCTACAGGCTGTGATATGTTAAGAATTTTGTGTGAATTCATGGCTGTAAATTACTCCTGGAAACCATCTTCCATAGGTTTGAGGAAAAAAGCATTGATATCCGTGCTACAGGCTGTTTTAGTAGTTCAAATCGAAAAAATTCAATGCTTAAATAATGTTCCAATGTTCGAATGCCTGGTTCTGAGTCCAATTTAACTTGATTTCCACTGTTTAGTCCACTGTTCAGTTGGGTCTCGATTTTCTTTCTCCTGAAAGTTTGGGTGAGGCTGTAAGATTATCTGAAGAAATCCGCGGCCTTCCAAATGACCATGTTGCAAAGCTTCAAATTTTGGAGGTTAGAGAACATAAATTTCTCCATCCTTCCCCAAGTATCCCCATTTCAACCATCATCTTATTTCAATGGAGTTTGTGACATTGTTTACTCGCTGGTGCAGGTTGGTAAGATATCACTGTATGCAGCAAGTTCAGCCATCAAAGAAGTTCAGAAGTTGGTTCTGGATCCAAAGTAAGCAATTTGTAGTGATTAATTTTTGACTATTTCCTCTGGGTAGATAATATTCTCGCTTAGCAAATGACTTACAAATTTCACCAAACAAATAATGGACTACGATCTGCTAATAATGGACTACGATCTGCTAGTTAGCTATCACCTTCTGGGTAGATAATATTCTCGCTTAGCAAATGACTTGCAAATTTCACCAAACAAATAACGGACTAGATCTGCTAGTTAGCTATCACCTCCAGGTGGTATTGGAGACACGAGTAATGTCCCCAGGGTAGTCATTTGCAAATTGCAAGAACACCCCGCCCTTCTGTCTTTCTTAATGTGGTTTATTTGACGTGAACTGCAAGAGAGATGACGGCTCACATTGACCAATTAAGATACTTGAGGATCTTTATTTATTTATTTTTCAGTTGCAAGATGTAATATGCTTCAGACCCTGACCATAGTTTGCTTAAACTTGGCCCACATTGGATAGTTATAATTATATAGTATATAGTTTGACTGAAGTTTTACGGTTGAGTACCTCATTTCCTGGAAATAAATTCTCGAGGGAAGACCACACTGTGTTCATTATTTTCTAAAGGTCTCTTAAATTGATATCAAATAATATTATGTTGTTCAGCTTCATTTATTCAATAATCATACAGCAAGGTTAATTCTTTCTCTGTGTTTCTGCTGCAGACTTGGGCCGGAACTTGGGTTCGAGGATCCAAATTTAACTGCATTGGTTTCACAGAACTTGGAGACTCTGGTTAAACGAAGACAGATTGCTTGCATATAAGAATCTAGGTGTAACAATAGCACTGCCTCTTTTTTTAATTAGTGATGCTGAGTAGAATTATTTTGAAAATCATACCATTTATATTTATGTCTTTGTTTTAGTACACAATCCACGACTGACGATTACTTGTAATTTTTTATGGCTTAGGAACCTAGCAAAGGTATATTTGTGTATATAGTGTTTGCATAATCAATGAGCTGTTCTGTAAGCAAAATTATTGATTCGTGAGCTAAGTTCGGTTCTTATTGAAGTTCAAGCTGCTAGAGATTTGGAAAGTGTACATGTTAAGATAGCATGAATTAAAGAATTAAATGCTTCTCTCATAATAATAATAATAATAATAATAATAATAATTTAAAAAAAAAAAGTACCACTGGTGTTATAACATCAGTCCATGTGGCGTTAAATATTTGACTGTAAAATGAGACTCAATTTACTTATTTTAGTATGTTTAGATCAATTAATGTAATTTAATTTAATTAATCATCGTTGAAGTATTGATAAATCATTTTTATGTTGAAATAAATTTTATGAAGTGATGGAGATTTAAGTATTACATGTGGATGTAAGTTATTTGATTATATTTTATTTAGACTCAGTTGTGGTGTTAGATGGACATAACTCTAATGCTGTGTATCTTGATAGGTTGTAACATCAATTTTTTAGTTTCTTGACCATAGCTTTTCATCTACCAAACAACTATTTTTTAGAGGGAGAAAGACAGGTTTACCGTATTTCATCCTTGATAAATTCTCTCATACAGGTACAAATTATGACAATACTTACAATGAAGACCCACTAACCCCCCGATTACAACTGCAACATGGAAAGAAACAGTTATACTAATTAAAACAAGTAAACTTACCCTTTATCTAAACCACAGCACAAAGTAAAGAAATCATGTAAGCATGGTAACTAAACCCATTTCTTTCTACATGATGTAGGTACGAGAAAATTTGATTATCTATGCGGAAAAAAGAAAGAAAACTTGTTTTATTAAAGTCTTTAATGTTGTCTTCCCACAAGTTTTTGGTAGCATAGTTAGAATGATTTATGCATCTATATCCATCCTTAAATATAGTTATACAAGTTAAATTAGAGAGCAATTTTTAATTTAAATAAATAGCATTATTTTGTCAAATATTGCTTTGACTTTGAAACGAGGAGTATAAAAGTTGATTCACATGACAAATAGATTAGTGTTGATTACAATTTGACAGGGATGAAGTGAATATTCTGTCCATTGCAAGAAATGTATGGATAGTAATTATGAATCACATGAGAAACAGATTAAAAGTTGATTCATTCATATTGTAATCTCTATTCTAAAAACTTACTTGTGTGTTCATTGGACTAAGCATTTGGAATTACTTAATGTTATGTTATTTTCATTTTATTTTATTATTATGCGTGTTCAAGTGATAAAAATTTGATACAATTTAGCGTAACATTTGACTGAAGGAAGCAGGTCCTCAAGTCAAGTGAATTAACATGTTTGTATGACTATGATATTTTATTTCTTTTTGTTTTAAAAAAGCACGTGGTTAAAAAAAAAAAGACACATTGCCGATTTTTTTTTTTTTAAAGATTAGTTGATATAATAATCTCTTCTAAAAAACGCAAACCATACATTACTTATATTTTTTCTTGCTTAGGCTAGAATCGTGATAGATCCCAAAAATGTCTACTACACCTGCTTTAGCTCTTTGTTTGGAACTTACTTTTCCAAGACCAATTTATCTAAAGTAAAGTTAATTACAAATATTTTTGAAAATAATTACTTTCTATATTCTCCATTTTAGTCTTTTATTACCTTGTAACACAAATTCCTTTACTTTTCCTTCGTCATTACAAAAGGATAGCTGGGAGGGGAGAGATCTTAATTTAGAGCTTTTCTAATTTTTTATTTTTTACTTTTTGAGGGTGGGGGTGGGGTGTGGAATTTAGGTTTTTTCCCCACCACCTCATATAGTGTTGGGATCAAAAACCCATTTTCGAGAGTTAAAAAACCCAAATAAAGGGCTAAATTTAGCCTCCCATTTGAGTTTCTCTCTCATTTTACCTTTTCATTTTCCCTTTCATTTTGACCTTGACATTGGAAATGCTCTAAAGGTGTAGGAAACTCATTTGGATGAAATCAAATCAAATGAGACTTGACCTTTTAACACAAATTCTTTTTCCTTCGTTAAAAGAATTATAACACCGTTTTATTTTAACTTTAGTTTATTTATATGATATGATAATATATACGTTAGTTATCAACAACGCGGTTAAGCAATAAAAATACCATTACGAGAAGCAGGTGGCGAGCTGACACGCCTTGCCGCCCCTACCTTTCCCTTCACATACTTGTTTGGTTACAACTTAAAATAATATCACGTCTTTATTCCTAAATATACAATGAACTTCCAAAATTTCCAGCTTCATATTAATATATTATTATTAATAAAAATGGATATAAAACTATTTTAATAAATAAAAAAATGTGGTTCCAATTATATTGTAATGGTTGAATATTTACTTTTCCGGATAAAATACTTAATTTGAAACCATACGCATCCCTGATCTCTTTCTTAAGTTTCTTCCTCTTTCTCTCTTATATCCCAAAAAAAAAAAAAAATAAAGAAAAAAAAGCACTACATTGAGATACCCGTAGACAATGTCTTTAGTATCTAGTTTATTCATTTATTATAAACTATAAAATAAAAATGTCTATAAATTGTCGCGTAATGTTGTTTTATTAGTTCACTTTTTTACTTTTATTTTTGTGGGGTCACTGGAAAAAAATAAGCTAATAAAATACTGGCACGTGACAGTTAAATCATTCTAGTCTGTAAATACTTACACGGAAGTTTTCTACAAGATTTGCCAAACTTGTTTCCGGCTGGGCAGGACTATTGTTGTAGCTATAGAACTCTCTCTCTCTCTCTCTCTCTCTCTCTAAAACTTCATTTCTTTTTCTATTTTTCTTCAGTTTCACATGTTGACCTCTCCAATCAATTGAATCTCATACTCTTTCAAATTTCTTCTCCTCAATCTCATACTCTTTCAAATTTCTTCTCCTCAAGCTTTTTTATACTCTTTTCCCATTTTTTCTCTCAATTTCAATTCCTATAGTATCGCTAGATCTCAAACATATCTTTACGGCGAAGTGAAATTCAGTTGAACTGAAAAGTTCCAAAACCAGAAAAGATGGCCGGACGTTACGATCGCAACCCTTTTGATGAAGAAGACGAAGTTAATCCGTTTGCTGTAAGTTTAATCCTCTGTGTATCTACTTTACGTTTGTAGCGATGTGCGTATAATTAAGGTTCTGCGGGATTTAATAATTGCGAAACTTTGTGGATTTTATAGAGTGGTTATAGATAAAGTTGATAAAAGAGTTTTAAGGTCCCTGAATTTTGAGGGTTTACTACACGGAAGTCGATTGAGGTTTCAAGTCTTAAAGTGGCGAGGTCTGATTGTGTAAATTTAGTGGACTTTGTGGCTTGATCCAATTAGGCTTCCTCGCCCCTGGCTTATTATTTACCAAATATTGCTTGTGTCTTCTTCTTGTCTTTCGAATTTTAATAGCTTTTTTTTTTTTTTTGTTTAGTGTACTTATCAACTTAAGCATTCTTTATTTTGATTTAAAAAAAAAGGAAGAAAAGAAAAAACTTAAAACATTCTTTATTAGTTTAGTAGTTAGGCTTTGCCTGATATGTGTTTTGTTTGCTTGTCTGTTTGATTGCTGTACTTACCATGTTGGTATAACTGATGATACCATATTAGCTGCCTCAGTTTGTGGATAAGATGGAAAGGCCTTGAACTTGCTTCAACTAAGGCTCCATTTAGTTCATACAAGAACCTTTTATGTCTGGAAACAGTTTTTTGTTCACATTTTTGTGTTTGTTTAATGTGATTAAGAACATCTTTGATCTTGATAAGGAAAAATTGGAAGAATGAAAACTTTTCCAAATTAGTGGCAAAGGATGGAGGTTTGTAACAGTTGTAGTGGTTGGTGATGCCATGGGTATTGTTGGCTGTGGCAGTGCTGGTATTTATGCTTGATGAGATGTTACGCCTGGAAACTCTGACAGTATTCATTGAGGACGGAGGAACAGCGTAGAGGTCGACATTACATATCTCATTTTTTAAAACATAGCTCCGAGTGATGGCTTTGCCATTATAGGATCAAGAATGGTCTTAATGTTCTTGCGAATCTTTTTTTTCTTTTCAATTTCTGTTTAGGAGATCTGCTTTTGTATATTTCTAAAATTACAATTAATTTTCCAAAACAGGAAGGAGGGGCTAAGGAGAAAGCAACAGGGCAATCGAGGTTTGGTGGAGGGTCATTTTTTATGTCGGTGAGTCAAAGAAAGAATGCAAGCTTTCCATTCCTCTACTTGTTTCCAATCTATTGATTAGCCAGACCCAGATGAGTTAATAGAATCGCGTATGAATTTTCAATATCCACAGCCAGCCCCACGTGAAAAAGTTTGTACTGCAACTGTTCGTTAAAAAGAATCATTCTTGGCCTGTAGTTGAGAACTACATATCTAATTGTTATTAAACCATATTATATAGATCCACTTTGGTTTCAAATTACTTACCCAGGTGGCTTTATTTTTTTTTTTAATTTTTTTTTTGTCACTTTGCTGAACAATGGCATTTGATTCTGTTATATTTTATACAGTTTCTCTATGTAATTTTGTATAGCTTAATTGTGATTAATCTAAATTTTCTTAGATGCTCTGTAATTTTTATGATGTATTTATATTTCCTTTCTATATTATATGGTACTTTTTAAAAAAAAAAAAAATTGTACATGCAATATACAATTTTCAGAATACTGGGAGTGTTCCTCCAGCGGCAAACTCAAGGCTTTCACCTCTACCTCCGGAGCCTGCTGATTTCTACAATCCCACAGCATCAGTTGATATTCCTCTTGATAGTGCCGCGGTAATCACATATTTCTTCTGTTTTTCTTCTTGTTGCATTAGTCTTGTTTCTAATCACAATAAATTTAATACAGGATTTGCAAAAGAAAGAGCGAGAGCTTCAGGGTAAGGAAGCTGAATTAAGAAGAAGAGAACAGGTAGTTCATTGACGCAGAGCTTCTTTAGCTATGGATATAGATTTGCATACATTACTATAGAGACACTTGTTGGTAATGGCCTCTAACTCTTCTTTTTGAGATGGCGTACCAATAATTTTTTTTCGATCTGTATGTTGTGAGTATATACATACTCTTCAATCCATTAATATATCTGATTGTTCCTTAAAAAATGGTTAATCATGATTGTTACCACAAAATGCTAAACTTCTATCAGTACAATGCTAGAACATTCATTTCTATAATTGAGTTACAAGTAATCTGGGACCAACATTGGTATATCTTATTGCTTATGGAATTAAATAGGGAAATTATTGGAAGTATATCCTTTTACTTGGAAATTGGTAATTCTCACTTACTATATTGAAGGGGAAAAAAGAGGATCCTTTTATTCTTATGACGAATTCATTTGCTCAATCAAAGGTCCTCGAATTATGTTGGTTGGAATGTATAGCCCCCATTAGTATGAGCCAAAATGAGTGGTGTAGAAGCGGGTAGTAGTCCTGGGTTCTTAAGAAATATTATCGCAAGATTCCGTACAATATTTAACTTGTCTTTTGTTTGGTGTGAAGTCTATCCAGATAATGATTTACTTTTCTGCCAGCTATGGACGCCAGAAAGTGATTATGAATAACTTGGATCTTTCTTTGGTCAGAAAGAATTGGAAAAGATGATAATAAGCGCCTTGAACATGTTATAATTTCTTTAGGTTCTATATATAGTCAATTGCTAATATGTTCATAAAACTTCTAATGTGATCCCCAGCAAGTGATTGACCGTATCTACGAGGCCAAGCGAAAAGATATCCACTTCCGTTTTCCTACTCATTCTTCCCTTTTTCGATATTGGAATCATTGCTATATTCATTTTTTTTGTTTGTATGAAACATTTATAGTTGGACAGTATTTAATAGAACACTGATTTTTTAGAGGTTCAATAGTGCAAATGATCAATATCTACTAAACAGTGAACATGTTGAGTACAAATGTAGTGCTCCTTGTTTTCCTGTTAACCATACTTACGATGATTTTTTTTCTTTCCTTCTAATGATGCAACCCAGGAAGTAAAACGGAAGGAAGAGGCTGCTGCACGAGGTTTTTTTCTTCTTTTGGTTCTTATTTGATTCTTTATGAACTCTCCCCCTTCCCCTCTAGCCCATAGTTCCTTTGTCAAAGGCTAAACCGAGAAACCTTCCTTATCTTTTTGTAAGGCTCTTTTGATATTATGGGTCATATTCTGTAAAATGTGCAGAGCCCTGGAAATTTGAAGAATGGTAAAATTTTCATGATTCATACTTTCGTTGCTTTCCTTCTCTTTGTCCCATTCTTTCCCTGCCTCATTTTATCATTCTTTCCCTCCATTCCTTCTGCCAATCTAATTTTTTACTTCTTTCTCACAGCCAAAATGGATCCACTAAATTGATTAGAATCCTTGTGAACAAATGAAATTGCTGTGCAATTTTCAATTTTAAGCAACTGTATGCAGCATATATTACTGTGACTCATTGTTGAAGTTCTATATCTTGCTTTGCAGCTGGTATTGTTCTTGAAGAGAAAAATTGGCCTCCATTTTTCCCAATTATCCACCATGATATCGCAAATGAAATTCCAGTTCATCTACAGAAGATGCAATATGTTGCATTTACAACCTTCTTGGGTATGTCAAAAATTGCTTTGTTGTTTCTTTATCACCACATGAAATTATGCCTTGGTTTTCCAGCAATTGTGCAAAACTTTATTCAGGCTTCACCTCTAGTTCTGTTTTTTATTAGTAAATTCACTCCATAAGCATATTCAGAATTCTTGTGGAAAATTAACTGACCAGAGCACTTCTTTGACTTTGGCCGTGACCAAACTTTCTCCATTTAGATATAAAATGACTTGCTAGAGCATTCACATTCTTTGAAGGAAGTAAAATTTAGGAGAGAGACAATATTCATTTTAGAATCAATGATTGAGTCTATTGGCTTTGGAGGTTACTTTTTTGCCTCTCTCATCTTTCACTGCTTGTTGTGATGACGAATTTCTGGTTTGTTAAAAGCAATTATGAATGGGAAGATCAATTCATCTTCTTTAATGAAAATAGGGTTCACCAATATTTGTTCGTAACAGTTCCATTGTCTTGTATGTACTATGATTAGCTTGCATGATATCCACACGATTGCACAACTAAAGCTGCAGTACATCTTCTGTACCTTTATTTAGTTTCTCTTTGATTTTTTGGCTCACTTGGGATTCATATCATAAGGGTTGGTTTGTTGTTTTTTAAATCGTTCCTAGGAGTTGTCTTGAAATGTTTTGACAATGTATGTGCTGTGACCAGGACTTGTACTGTGTCTTCTGTGGAATGTCGTAGCTGTAACCACTGCGTGGATTAAGGAGGGAGGTTTGTAATCCATGACTTCTTGTTTAGTCAGACTTAAGGTTTATAGCCTTAAAAGCTAACTCTACCTGCTGTTTCTAGATGCAAAGATTTGGTTTCTTGCCATTATCTACTTCATAGCAGGGGTTCCAGGAGCCTATGTATTGTGGTATCGTCCGCTCTATCGTGCTTTTAGGTAAGTGGTTCTCCCTGAAAGACTGACGTTAACATTTACAGTTAGCTCTGGCATACTTAAAGACTGTGTGGATGATAACTAAGGGTTTAGGTTGCAAACATAATGGTCTTGAAGTTATTTGGGGAAATCATAATAATGTTCCTTGACTACTAGTTTGCAGATTAGTTGAGTTGAAATAATGGTACTCTATTTGATGCCAGAGAATATTAGGCACTGCATTTAGAAGGAGATGGGTTTTGAAAACTGCTTCCTATATTCTTTCAGTTGACATGCGTGCATCTCTATTACAGAACGGAAAGTGCTATGAAGTATGGGTGGTTTTTCCTGTTTTACTTGGTGAGTCTCCTATAATATTATAGCATCTCTCTCTTCTCCCACCACATCTTGGAGTATGCCTCACTTTTGTGCTCCTGTTTCAGCTTCACATTGCCTTCTGTATATTTTCTGCTGTTGCTCCTCCTGTTGTTTTCAGAGGAAAATCTCTGACGTAAGTGCTTTGAATTCTACAAGTGTAGTTGTGATGGTCCTTGCCATCTTCTTGTTAACTCTGCATGCATGTTTAGCACATAATACTGGCTGGAATCATCAATACAATGAGCAAGATTTCTACTTAATTTTCCTTTTTTGAGATTGTCATGTTCCATGCAATCTGATCTTTCAAGATCACATAACTGAGTGACTTTATTTGTGCTGTAATTAAAAGATTGATACATGTGCTCATCACCTACTCTTTTTTTTTTTTTTTTTTAAGAAAAGAAGAAGGTTTTGGGGGGGGGGTGGCTTGGCTCCTAAACCCAAGCTTGAGGTATATTATTATTGCTCCAAAAAGGAAATGCATGGCGGGGGGCAGATGTGCCTCACCTCCAATTCAACATGCAACGATCCAATTCAAAAGAAAAACAACGTTTTTCACAACAAAAAAGAATGCATATTGGAGTACTACTCCAACTTGACAGACTTGAGAATGCAGCCCATTTCTGTACATTCCAAGAATTATCCAGTATGAACTTCACTACTAATTTTGATTCTTCTTATGGGCGGAATTCCTTCAGCACCAGTCCTGAGTATTCCTGTGATTAATCTGTAAAGCTTTTAAGCTTGGCACACCCTTAATCTTTTGTTGAATATGTCCATTTCCAGCAAGCCAATTTGCAGCCCCATTAGCTTCCCTCCATATATGCTGAATTAATCCTCCAGTATGATTTCGAAAAGCCCTACATATTTCATACCTTCTGCAACAAAGAAACTCGTACCCCCCAAATCTATTTTTAATACAATCAATTAGTTGTCAATCAGAAAGTAAATTAATTGGTCCATGCTGCTTAAGGATGCTGGATAAAATGCAACCGTATACCAACAATTAGATGATCAATTCTGTAATTTATACTTTATAATTGTGTTCAAAAGGCTTATACCCTACCTGTTAAAATTCATCCTTTGCATCTTACCACCTGCAAGACCAGAGATTTTACTCTATTATTACTTGTTTGATACTGCTTTGACTTTTGGCACTATTTTGTTGTATAGGGGTATACTTCCTGCTGTTGATCTCATAGGCAAGCAAGTACTAGTTGGGGTAAGTTAATTTCCTGTTGGACTATATGCGTGGTGCAGGTTTTTAATCTTTTGAGATGCCGATCTTATTGTCTTCAGTTGGATAGAACTGATGGGTTTTTTGTAAAGCTTAGCTCATAAAAGCTTGAATTTCGCATTAACCCCCTAGATGTGCTTTACAAATCTTTTTATTCTTATATTTATTTATTTATTTATTTATTTTACCCTGCCTAGAGCATAGCTAACAAGCTTTTTAAATGGAAATGTAATGGTACCCTCTAATTTAAGGGTTAATTTCACAAATCGTCCCCAAAAGTATCGGTTGGGTCCCCAACCCTTTATTTCAATCTCCTAGGTCCCCAACCTTTCATAAATCCATAGGAAAGGTCCTTTTTGTCGATTTCCATCATTGTTTCGTTAACTTTCCAACAAAATGACCGTTATACTCCTTAACTACTTTTTTTTTGGGTAGAAAGGGGGATTGGGGGAGGGGATGGTGAGGCAACCACGTGGGCTAACCCCTTGGTCTCATACTGCGTAACCTTTTAATTTAAAGAAAAATGGTTTAAAAAAAAAAAAGAAAAAAACGATCCGTCCCATCCTCCCCCTCCCGAGTGGCCGCCGGAAATGACGCTTTACACTTTTTAAACTTGAAAGTGATTGATTTATTGTGATTTTCAGCTGGCCATTCCGTAGATGTTAGCAAATTTTGAATCTTAGCACAATTACAAGCTTTTTTTGGCAGGTTTTCTATTTCATTGGTTTTGGACTTTTCTGTCTCGAGTCGGTTCTCAGCATATGGGTTATTCAGGTTCCGTCTCAACTTATTTGTTTTGACATTTGACTAGTCACAGTCTCTGTAGTTTTTCTTGGATGGGGTCATGTTGGTGACTTGTTAACTTTGTTTTGCCATTATGCAGCAAGTATACATGTACTTCCGAGGCAGTGGCAAAGCTGCAGAGATGAAGCGTGAGGCTGCTCGGGGAGCCATGAGAGCTGCAATCTAAATCTGATATGCCCTGAACAATGCATAACTAGAGTTGCCATTTTGGTTCTGCTCACCACCGAGTGGCGACCATAGAAAAATTGGTTGACTGTGTATGTAAAATCGTTCCAACGGGTTGAGTACTAGTGTTTTGGTTAGAATGTTTATATTTTTCACTGGAGAGGACTTCATGCTCAGGACCTAGAAACAAAATGATAGTTGCACCCTTACATTTTGCAGCTATATATTTCTTGTTAATCCATTGTTTGACATTTACTTTCATCCGCGTTTGATCTGTTTCTAGTTCAATGTTAAGTTCATCGACATAATTTTTGTGTTTTTCACCAGAGAGGACTTCATGCTGAGGACCTATAAACAAAATGATAGTTGCATCCTTACATTTCCGAGCTATATATTTCTTGTTAATACATTGTTTGACGCTTTCATCTGCGTTGGATCTGTTTCTTGTGCAATGTTAAGTTTATCCACATAATGTTTTTCTCTTTTGTTTTCCTAAGACCCGTTTTGCATGTGATTTCTTCCTTTTAAAATATCATAGACAGATATTTGATAATGTCTGAAACTGGTACATATAAGTCTGTTGCTTTAGGATTTAATCTGTTGTTCAATTGTCGTCTGGATCTGGGTTTTTGGCCTCTAATTTCACCTCGCTCTGTAAAAGCGAAAACCTTGAGTTTTTGGTAAAGAGATATCAAACATGAAATCTCCATTCTAAATAATAAAATAAAGTCAAAAGAAGAAGTAAAATATTGAAGACGACATAGAAGCATACCACATTAACATATGGGAATATTATTAGAAACATACCATAAAACCCCTCGGACGTAGCTGGGTAACATTGTTGCTAGCAACAAAATTAACAGTGGCATAACACAGACTCTCATATTCATATATTATATATAATAATAATAATATTATTATTATTTTTATTATTATTACATATCGTAAACCATTCCCAGCTAGTAGTAGCACTGGCTAGTTCATTTCAATCTTCAACCGATCTAGCAGTACATTTCTTGCAATCAATGGTGCACCCACCACCGCCGCCACCGCCGCCGTAGCCCTTCCCCGAACGGTGGTAGGAGCTGAAACACTTAGCCGGGCACGTGAGTTTCTTCTTATAACACGGCCCCTTTTCTTTGCACACAGTAGAAGACCTTACAATCCCACCTTTAGAGTACCCTCCGTTTGGACCTCCATACCCGCCTCCATAGCCACCTCCAATTCCGTTTCCCCACCCAGTTCCAAACCCGGGAACGTTGAACTCGCCTCCGGGCCCGAAGAATCCGCCCATCCCGCTGTCATTCCCTTCACCTTTCTTCTTATTGCTGGAGTTTGGCTTGGTGACCCAGTGGGTTCGGGTCGGGTTGCAAAGCAGAGAGTTGCAGAGATGAGCAAGAAAGCCAGAAGAAAAGTGACCATGGATTTCTTCATTTTGGAATTGCTTACGAGAATCAGGTAAGTGTGTGATGACATGAGTTTTTTTTTTCTTTTATTACTAGTGCTACTGAGTATAGATAGCGGGAGTAACGTGTAAAAAGCATTTAAGAGGGGCAGAGATAAAAGGAAAGTCGATA
>CAVNYN010228931.1:34172-52848 GCA_963692815.1 Nyctanthes arbor-tristis | reverse complement strand
AAATTAAACAGCGTAATCGATATTTTGACAATGATTGAAGAATTACTTGAATTGCATTGGAAAATTACAAGTTTGTCACTCAAATGGCATTCAAAGTATGAATGTGGTTCTTAAGTAACATGAATAAAAGTACAGAGACTTAATTATAAGATAACACGAAGTATAAGGATTTACTGATAAATAAACGAGTGAACCATATTTGGCCACATCACTCCCTTCAAATATACAGTGCCAAATCATGCCACATGTCTTAATATGATTGGTGTAACTCAAAGATTTATTAAAAATAACTGAATCCGACAACTATAAATAGAGGAAAGGAATGAAAAAGATTTCCTCAACCTATCATATGCTCTCACTCCCTCTCCACAGGCATCCATATTTATCAAGACCTATTGTCTTGCTTATTGGTGAATCTCAAACCCTTCACACATACATATATATATATATACACACACACATATATATAAGAGAAAATTCGTCCATAAATATTATGAGGAGAAAAACCACCCTACACTTAGCTTTACACTTCTAAAATACTCATTTTTTATATGTAGGAAGATTCCAACTTAAAGAACTACTTTGATTGTGGAATATGAAGACTTTAAAGGCACTTTTCTACTTAGTATTATTCAAAGAAATCTTTGAGAGGTGAGTAATATGTGTCTTGACTCTCCCTTTTCGAAATACATGCTTTCCTTAAATTGTTTTGGCATTCGATACTTGATTGTGCATAATTGCTTTGGATAAATAATTGTTTCTTACTTTTGGGTATCGCTAATGGTGCTATATACCCGTTTTGCCTTACTACGTGATAATCTTTGTGGTATTATGACCATGCTATGTGATTGTGGTCATTCTGAATCATTGAATCCTACAAGCTTATAGGTAGATGCTAAACTAGTGATGTGCCTGATTTGTGAATATAAATGATTCTCTTTGTGTATAAAAGCGATATCTCTTACATCATTTTGCATAAGCCAGTACATATTTTTATTCACTAAGTACTTTGTACTTACTACTCTTTCCCACACGACGCTCTTCCGATCTAACGCTAGTTATTGGCCAAGTAAGCCGAGAGTTGGAGATGCCCACAGACGGAAGTAGAATTTTGCATGTAGAAGGGAATCGATTTTGGAGCTACGAGAATGCACTTTGATTGTAAATATATCTAGAAACAATATATGTGCTTAATAACTTTTGTGTTAATAAGTATGTCACCTCTCTCTCTCTCTCTCTCTCTCTCTTTATATATATATATATATATTTGTGACTTATTATATGTAAAACAAGATAAATAAATAACTATTGTAATAATTGAAAGCTTACCTTTCAATGTAAAGACTTGGAAATATAGCTAAGAATAATTTATGAGTTTAATATCTTTTGTGGTAGGAACAATTTGTTCGTTTTGTGCATCATGTCACTGCCATTCATATGAAAGCTTCTGCAATAAAATTTAATAACCGATATAAGTAATTCAATAATATAGGGTAATGTACTGGGGGCGTAACACGATATGTTATTGCATGTGTTATGTGATTTTTCCGTTACGTTTAGTGGATTTTATATGTCTTTGTTAATTTTATTTTGTGAATGTATGGCATGTGTCGAATTACTTATATTTTGATTTTTCTAAAATCATATTTTTATAGTACGTTGTGTGGCTTCAAATTGGCCTAGTTCACTGTCCTTTTTTTTCCTATCAAGAATTTTAATTATTTTTAAAATAATATTTATATAGTATGCTTTTTCTTTGAATTGCCTTTAGTTCACTGCCTTCTTTCGTTTTCTTTTCTTTTTTTTTCTGGAAAGGGTGATCGAATAGGAGCATTAGTATCAGCTAACCTTATCTATAGGTTTGACGACCTTATTAAGGAGCGAAATTTATATACACTGAGGACATTTGATGTCAAGGATAATGTTAAGACTTATCAGATTACTGGACACAAGTATAAGCTGACAGTTTGCGAGAAGGCATCAGTGCTACCGCATATTGATTGTTCTTTTCCTTTGACCATTTGCATGTTCAGGGATTTCAATGAGATTAAATCATTTACACATTCTGACAAAGTTCCCATGTTTGGTATTAGTTCGTTCTCATTTGTTTTGCTATTTTATTTGTTTTTTACTTGTCTAATTTTTCCGTTTGTTGGATTAACTTATTTAGATGTAATTGGCCATGTGGTTTGATGAGTCTGCTGATAGGCCAAGTTTTCAGGAAACCACTTCAGGGAAGCGGTTGGAGATGCGTCTTGAAGATTTACTGTACGGATTTTGACCCATTCATTATTTTTCTACTTAAATATATCTTTTTCGTTTACTCACCTTTAACTTTGTGTAGAAGGATTCGAATCTGTTGTACACTTTGGACAATTATGCTGCCACCGTGAATGATTATATTCAAAATAATTTTAGAAAAACTATAACTAACATAAAAGGCCGTCATATCATATTGTTTATAAATTTTTAAGTTCAATTTTGAATTTTTATATTATTTAGTCTTCTATCTCAATATATTTATTAGGATGCTTGGTGGATTAATTATGTTTTATCAGAGAAACATTGGTACGATCGATTCACAAGTATGTTAATTTTACATCTATTACCATTTTAATGGCATATCTTAGACTATAACTCATAAACGCTTTCTTATTTTACTATTTTTTCCAATTTAATATCAGTTGTATTGGTTGATGCTTACAATAGTTCTTGATCTTAGATTTCTTTGTTGTTATATAATTTCAATTCAAAATTTATTTTTTTTCTCTTAATATCTGGATTCTTGATTCGATTGCTTCATCCAATTGAGGCGATCCATATGTTTCTTCCATAAGTTTGTTATCAAGATATTTATGTGAAGCAAAAGTTGAACCACCTGATTTTGCATTCATACTATCAACAAAACAGACAAAAAGGGAACAAAATTAATGGTTAAAATAGCCTGGTTTATTTACGTTTTTTTTTAAAATATCTTTGTAGATTGCTCTATTTTCCAATAGCTTGCAGTTGTCTATATATATAGAGGTTGTATCATATAGTTCAACAAGAAATAATTTTTGGATCCCTACAACTATATCGCTTGTGGGAAATTCTAAGTTTTATAATCATTTTTCAACGTCCTCATTGTTCTGTACTTTATAAATTGTTTACCAAGTGTTTAGTTTATCATCATTGTTATTTTTATTTGGTCGTTGTTGCAAGTTTTATTTAATTTGTTCTTCTTGATCCGTTCGTTTCATAAAATGTTATGTATTCTATACTCTAATAATATACAAGATAGCATACCTAACACTATATTGCTTATGTTTTCTGTAAGACTATATTGGTTGCATTTGTATATATGTTGTACATGTAGCACTTGACATAATATATTTTTTGCCTTCACGATTATTTTATAACATTTATATCTTTACAATATTCACCATAGTTGTTTTTTTCTCGCAGTTACCTACCCGTGCATCGCACGGGTGCTTTAACTAGTGTGTACTCATGCAAGTATAAGATTCGACAATTCAATCCGTTGATTTTGCTCGTCCTATAGAATTTAATCAAACGAACCATATGTTTATTTATTTCATTTGACTTTAAATTCATCTTACATAGTCTTACTAATTTGTTTTTATTTAAAAAAATAGAAATAAATTGTTAATATGGGTTTAAAATTAATAGGAAGACGTTGGGTTTGACGTACTTTTAAGAAGATAAATTTTAAGTTGCTTTGCCTGATTCTGCAATAAAAAACTCTTGAAGCATGTTTCTTTTAGTCCAAAATTTGAAACAATTAAATGTATCATAACAAGTTGTCACAAAAAAAATTATAAAATCAGTCGATACACACATTCCATTCAAGACATGTCACTTACCTTGCTGCTTATATGTACCTTCCCGGCAATAGGTTGCCAATATAGTTGCATAAGCCAAGCCTTTGTTGAGACTAGCTGGGCATATGACCTCAATAATTTATTACCTTAGACTAGAGGAAGAGGAAAATGTGTCTTTGGTTCGCTTCCTGAGCATTGCGGAAGTAGTAGTTACTTAGGAGTCTCAAATAGATTGAAGACCGAACTGGTAATATATGTAGGTTGTTTACCATCCATTCTAGCTCTTCTAGTGAGTCGGAATTAATTATCATGTAATTTAATTATGTATTTATATTTATATGTTTGAATAAAGTCACGTAATAATGTAAAAATGTTTAACAACGATAATTTATCAAACCGCTCACACATTCAAAACTAGAAGGGTTTACAAGTGTCATCATACTTTAAACAGTTGCAACCACATTTTTAAAACTCTACACATTTAATCAATTTATTAAATACGAATACTGAAAATTTTTGTTAACAATGGAAATTTGCGTGCAATGTAATTATGTCATTTCTTGCTTAGTCGATACAAATACTCGTACCACAAAGATAGCTCAATAATTATTTTCACATAAATTAAAAAATAATAATTAATATATTTATAACATTAAACTTTATCTTATTTTTCCACATACAACCATATGTCTCATTAATTGTTTTAGATATTTTCAATGTATAAGTAGTTGAATAATAATAAGTTAATTATGGGCACATATAGAAATAACACATTAAATACATGTTCAATATAGTAAATACACTATCTTTTTGGAGCGGACGAAAATAAAATAATGAATAATTTTTTAAGGCGAATCATAATAAAAAAATTAGCTCAATCCATCAATTTAAACTTTTTAGATTAAGTGACATATATTTGCAAGATAGAGAGAACAATAAATCGGGGAGGGGGTAATTGCCTAGAATAATGAAAAATTTTAAACAGAATTTCTTCCACATAATTATTACTAGCATTTAAATAGCAAAAGATTAACATGGAACCGTGTGCAATCCACCGATTTTTTTAATGTTGTCGAGAAAAATGGCAGACATAAAGAAGAAAAATTATTATTTTAATTAACAAAGAGGAGCCTTGTTGGTCATAACACTGAAATCGACGAGACCATTACGAAAAATATCTAGGCAGAAAATCATTTTTTATTTGTCCAACACCTTCTCTATGCAAATATTCAAATCACCTGTTGACCCCACGATTTTGTTGAAATTCAGAATTTGTCTGAGATTAATTAAAGCATTTATTTATTTATTTATTTATTTATTTCTCCATTTCACCCTAAAACAATTGTTTAATTATCTTTTTTAATAATTTCATTTTTAAATTCTTCACTTTGCAGACAAGTGTGCCATAGAATAAATGAAAGAGCCGGGGACGAAAGTTAAAAAGAAAAGGGGAAAAAAAGAAGAAAGATCGACGAAATAGAACTAAGTACTCTTGTTCTTTTCTTTCTATCTTCTTCTTCTTTATTTTTTTCCCTTTCAAACTGGTCTTCTTGTTCCAATTATGCTTAAGTCTGGTTTAATTTTGAGAATAAAAAAGTTTTCATCTTTTGTTGCAAGATGCATATCATGTTTTATCTTTTGAAAAAAATAAGAAATAACGCAATTTCAATAATTTAGAACGTTCAAAAGTTCTAAAATTCGATTGTCCATTCAATTTAATGAATTTTTAAAAACTAGGCTAAAAAATCAAGTTAGAGAAAACTGCAATTCAAATCGGTCCAATTTCACTTTTAGACACTCATTGATAGTTTTTACTCACCTGTCATCTTTAATAAGGGTTTGTTCAGAAGTGCAACTGCGCAAGTCATATGATAATAATAAATTACTAAGTTTATGTTAGTTTAAATTACTAATTTTAAAGTTCAAATAAAGTCATTTCCAAAATAAATAACAAGTTCCTTCAAGTAAATAAATAAACAACAATTTTTTTTTTCTTTTTTTAAACTTTTTAAACCATGCTTGGCTAAGCTTATGCGCCTATAGCCTGTAGGACACGTCTGCGTTACTTCACTAATGGCCTATTTACTTCAATTAAAATTAAAATACTTATATTTCAAATTAATCCTTACCCCATGTTAAACTATTATTATCAACTTGCTTAACTGAATTTAAATGTTTGAATCTACTAGTAGGAGATTTGTGTTAAACTTTTGAACATATCACGAGTAGTGTTCTAACGTAGACGCTAGTTACTTATAGCCCTAGTGGTTGAAGTTTTGCGAACAATACAGACATGATAATTGGCTCCTCATCAATAGAGGGTAGTTATTTATTTTGATATTTTTAATTATTAAGGCTAGCTGCTAGCGTTAAAAGAAATCATTAGTTGATGTTAAAATATTTCTAATTAAAAACTTACCCGGCTAAATAAGAATGACTAATAAGTATTTAAAAAATATTAGTATTTTTTTTGAAAGGAAATATTAGTATTTTTTTTTTAAAATTAAATTAAGGACCAACATTCCCCCGGCCCCCAACCCCAACACAAAAAAAAAACTAAAATAAAATAAATTAAGGACATGCGTGGCATGGGCATGGCATGACGGGTATGTGTGAAAGCTTGTGGATGGTCATGAAGGATGACATGGCTTCTCGAGGCATGAGGAAAATATCGTTGCCACGTTTGCATTTGAGAGAGCAGCTAAAGATCTCTCTCTGATCTCTCTATGTTTCTCTCTCTAACACTCTGTTCTTCTGTTTTATTATCTCTCTTTAATCTCTCTCCACCCAATATCTAACGATCCCACGCACAAGAATCTTACATTTCCTCATAATTACGGACTAATTAGCTTATTTTCTTCATAAATAGTTATCTTCTGCCACCAGCTTCGGAATTTTCAGAAAATTGAACCAAGGTACCGTATCTTTTAGATTTTTTTTTCTCCTTTGTTCTCTGTGCATATTTATATGTTGCCTGTGAAATTAACCGGTTAATTATTCTGTAAACTTGTCTGATGATGATGAAATCGAAATGGTTACTAAAAAAATGTTGAAAATTGAGAAGTGCGTCGGAATTTGATAAATATCTCTGCTTAAATGGAGTCAGTGTTCTACTATATTAATAAACTTCTCACTTATCTGCATATATGTTTTCCTTTTTCTTTTTTCTTAATTGCTTATCTCCAGCCAGAGGATTTCGGATTTTACTGTCTATAATTGGTTAATTTTGTTTGATTTTACATATCAGATACCTTTTCTTGTGTAATAGATAGTTTAAAACAACAAAATAAAACAGTGGCAACATTCATATTTAATAATATTTATGTTCAGTACCAAACCGAATTTGGCATCATTTATGGAATCAAGTTGAACTATATTTCTTTCGATTTTTTGTTCAAAGAATTACTTTGTCATGCTCAACCATATTAATGTTAGATTTTAGCCAGCTGATTTATCATTTTCTCTAGATTTAGAGTCTCCCTATGTTGACCTTATTGAAGATAAATTTCCTTTATGAAAAGTGAAAATAATTAATCTGAGTTACAAACTCTGTAAATAATTATTTATCTAAATAAAATATATTCTATAAAAAAATAAAAAATACTGAACTCGATCTTCTGGCATTTTGAAATATTTCCATTGCATAATATAGATTGCTGTTCTAAGGCTTGTACTACGTTTTTTATTACATGGTTTTGCTGGGTGCACTCCACAATTAATAACCCTGCAAGTATTTCTTCAGTGGAAGTTTATATGCAGTAAGTGTTGCTTTTTTATGCATTAGCAGAAAGCTTGAAGCTCATTTTTACTGACTGATCAAAGATCTTCCTGAGTCATCTGTCTGGATTCTGGAAAATGTTGAATTATAGTCTTCTGATCCTTGATTGGTATTAGACAGTGTGGTGTTTTATGGCTTTTCTTCTAGCTGTCATCTTGGAATAGAAAAAGGACTATGGCAACTTCGATGGAAAGGTGGATTGACAGTCTGCAGTTTTCCACATTGTTTTGGCCTCCACCACAAGATGCTGAGCTAAGGAAGGTTCGTTACTTCTATTTTCTTCAAACAAATATCTTATTCTCTTTATGATTTCTACTTTGTGTTGCCATGAGCTGTTCCTCCTCTAATGGTGCCTTAAGAATTATAACCTCTACTCTGCTTGCATACCATTTCGTTATAAAGCCTACTCTCACCCTAAAGAATTTAAAGGAAAAGGACAAATACAAATCTTTATTGTGTGGGAACTGTGGCAATCCCCTCAATGCAGGAACAATTTTTAAATTAATCAAGTCAAGATATCTATCTCTCTTTTTGGTTGCTTATGAGATCTGTGTTCTGTAAAATAGTATTTCTCCTCTTTAATTGTTAAGAATTGCCTAGGAAATCATTAGTTTGTTAGTAGACAAGAATTAGTGATCATGCTGGAATCCAAAATCAAAATGAAAAGATCACTTTTCCCCATTTTGTTCTACCATGCCCTTGTACCAGAACAAGGAAATGGTTATTTAGTTCTTATAGGGATCACAATAGACATAGACATCATATACATTTTAACCTTATCACTCCATATCCAAAAACTATATTTTTTGTGTTTCTTTATGTCATATGCGAATACATTACTGGAAACCTAATGGACATAAAATTTTGAAAAAACTTAATCTGAAAGTAAATATGACTTCATTTCACATCTTAAACTTCAGAATATTAAATTTTCCCAACCTGACCCAATAAAGCAGTCTAGATTCAGGGCACGACAAAAGGCTTAAAAAGGAATCTGGAAATGAGTTGATTTCTCATATCTTTACTAGGATCAAGTCTCTCTCTCTCTCTCTCTCTCTCTCTCTCTCTCTCTCTCACAACGCTTATTTCTCAGGCTCAGCCCAAATTGAGACTAGTCTATTGGGTTGACTTCATTTCTTTTATCCTGCTTGACCTACTGAAGATTAGTCTGAGTCTTAGACGTAGGACGTATAATGAAAACTAGACTCCTTAAAGGACTGACATCATATTATATTTTCTAACAAGGTTTGTAATACTAATTTCCCTTTTTTTTTTAACTGCAAATAATTGAGTAATGTTTTGATTGATTGATTCATTCTCAGCAAATACAAAGAACTGTAGGTAGGCAACATAAAATATAAAATGAAATGAATTCCATTCTTCTCTCAACCTAAGCTCTCTCCACACTCTTATTTTCTTTGTGTTAAATATTAAGTACTAAAGAGCATATACACTATGTATTTGGTAAGTAACATTTGTCTTCAAGCCTAGCTCTTTCACGGCTGTTCAGAAAGTCATGGAAGTATTCTTTCCAAAGTTTAGCAAATTTGTACTGAAGTAAAGATGGGTAAATAATATAGGGACCTTTTATTGCTAATGGCTCTCGTACCTGCCAGTGAGACCAGGAAATGTTTCATAATTGAGTCTGAAAATGATTACTTTACAATTTGCATTATTTCTTTACTGCTATATTTAGTCAGACATATAACCTACATTATACAAGATAAGTTACATATAAATAGTTCCTAGAATTTAGACAAAAGAAGAACAGTAAAGCAACCTATTTGAGGAGATTTGCTCGAAAACCTTTGTACACGGATCTACTGTCCTTACTCCCAGTGACTTGCTGTAAAGAATGTTTCCCAATATGTCTTTAGCAAGTTCTTGTTGTATATTTGCTTTTAGCAGTACTTGCATAATTGATCTTTGAGAAATACTATTAGCAAATACAAGTTGTTCAAAATTTGTACACACCCCCATGTATTTACTTAAATTTCCCTAGCCCGATTTCCTTGAAATGGCAACTTTTAGAGGTGTGCGTAAATTCAGGGGTGTGTGTACAAATTTTGTGTGTACAAATTTTGTATGTACAAATTGAATTGAGTAAGGTAAATAGAACATCAGCTCTAACAATTCCATTGCCGTCTACCAAATGTGAATGACATCTACTGTTGAAAATGAATCCGTGTTTTCCTATTCGATATATATTACTTTTCTAGAAAATATTTTGGATATGTAATTATTGGAATAATTGTTGGAGACTCAAATGATGGATATGCAAGCAACTTTTGTGCACCTCCATCATATTTCCCGAAGGAACGATATTAACTGTTTCATCATCTTAATTAAAAACCATATAATAGCAGTATCATACTTGTGGATTTTCGGCATGACATTCCTACTACCTTCCTCTCATAAATCATAATTGCAAAATTTCACTTAAAGAGGGCAAAGAACCCTTACCTAAGAAATAATGATGGACTTGCTGTAGAAACTAATTACATGCTGCAAGGAACTCTAGATGTCTTTTATCTTAAGTAAAATCTGTCTTAGTATTGTGGGACATTCAAGCTAGTCTCTTCATCTGTTATTGTATTTGTTTACAGATTTGCTTCTTTACGTAGTTTCACGAGCCTTTAATTTGAGCAGAAACTTTGGTGTAGGCATTGGTACCTTTGTCTGGGTTTGACTAACATTACTTTAAACTTTCTTGGAGTCTTGCCAATCACATAACTCTTGTTTCTTTCAAGGAGTTCCACAACCTTGACACAGTCATTGAGTTTTCTGCATCTCAAGTGTTATTATTTATATCATCCTTATTTCAGACTCCAGTAAATGGTTTAACTTCCCTCTCCGTTTACTAGAAGTTATAGCCAATTGGGAACACTCAAGAAATTTTTTGTCAATAGTTTAAAAGGGATTAAAGTGAGGCCACATCATCATACAGATTACAGAATCTTAAAAATTGATTTGTTATTCTCTGTGTTCAAGTAACTCCTTTAGCTTTAAATATACCAATTAATGATAATTATTCTTTCATGTTTTAAGAATTATATTCAGCATAACAGATCACTTAAGTTGCTTCACTAATATTAGTGATAGACTACAATTTTGTCCTTCCTCCTTCTCAGGCTCAAATTACTGCCTATGTTGAGTACTTTGGTCAATTCACATCAGAACAATTTCCTGATGACATAGCAGAGGTATTTTCTTTCTACTTTACCTTTGATTTGCCTTTGTGGAATGAACTGAAAAAAGGAACCAATTTTACTTGAATTTCCAATTTTGACATTTATATAGTTCTTGTTGAACCTCCTAAGGCTGGATAACAGATGTTTCTAACCAATATTATTTGTTGGTCTTGCAGCTGATCCGAAGCCAATATCCATCTGAGGAAGACCGCCTGTTTGATGACGTCTTAGGTACTTGCTACTTATATTGACAATGCACATTTGAGCCTAGCGTATAAGTTACTTTTAATTGCTTTTTTAGACAGATATGTTTTAGGTCCTTGAAGAGTTCTTTTTCTGGTCTTTAAAGACGATAATACTTGATTTTACAATTTTCTTGCTTTCCGTCCAAAGACTAACTATACCTATTTTAGGCTTACAAAATTTGCTCTATATAGTACTGAGTTATCAATTATTGTTATCATTTCAAAATATAATGTTTCTAGTCTTGCTTGTACAACGCTTAGCTTGTGTTTTTGTTTCAATTTTCAGCAACATTTGTTCTCCACCATCCAGAGCATGGACATGCTGTTATCCTTCCCATTATTTCATGTGTTATTGATGGTACAATAGAATACAATAGGAGCGGTCACCCATTTTCTTCTTTCATTTCTCTGGTCTGCCCAAGCAATGAGGTATTAACATACTAAATCAACTTATTAAGATTCTGTAATTTCTCTTATCCATATATGTCATGGACTAATGATATCACAGCATTATGTATTTGAAGAGAACTTTTTCTCTCAAAAGTCATCTCGAAGAATCAATTTACATGAATAAATGTATAGACCCCTTTTCTAATAGCAATGTTTTAGACAGTGTAGTTCAACATAGTATCAAAGTTAGCAAAGACTGAGTTCATGTCTCTCCACCACCCATTTATTAAACTTGGCCACGTGTTGGAATTTTGATGAAAAATTGAATTTGGCTTGCATGGTAATGGGCTTCATGAAATCTAAAATTTGAATAAATAAATGCGTATGCGCACAGCTTAAGCTGTGAGCAGGGATGTTCAACTACTAGCATCTTAAAAATACAGTTGTAATGTGGCAATTTAACTTGGTTACTCAAAGAGAGATTTATATTAATGATTTAATTTTGAATTACAGAATGAGTATTCTGAGCAGTGGGCACTTGCATGTGGGGAGATCTTAAGAATTTTGACTCACTATAACCGTCCAATTTACAACATTGAACGACATGATAATGAAGCAGATAGAAGTAGCAGCGGCACCCATGCTTCAACAAGTAAATTGATGGATGGAGAATCTTCTTTGCCTTCTGTACCACAAGAAAGAAAAACTATGAGGCCACTGTCTCCATGGATTACTGATATATTGCTTGCAGCACCTCTGGAAATCAGAAGCGATTACTTCCGTTGGTGAGTGAAAATTCTGCACGTGGTGCATTCGTACTTTGCGAAATTAATTATTGCCTAGAAACTAATATTTCTTGTTTTCCATGTGTATTTTTCGTATCAGTAGAGAAACTGGAATTTTGTGAACTACTTTTAATCTACGCTGAATGCTTGAAACAGTAAGCGGGTTCATCATGCCCAGGAAAAAAATGTGATCAATCATCATATTCACTTTCAATTTGTTCTACAAGTTTGTGTTTTTAAGATTTGTGACCATTAAAGCTAATGCAGGAGAAATAATTCGACTCCGACTATTAGCACTTCAATGAAATGGATACACACCCATAAACCATAAAGACAAGTCTACTTATATGTCCTTTTCTTGACGGCAGTTAACAATCAGCTGCAGATAGTTCTATGGACAAATACACAAATTATGTGATACGCATTGGTTCAGGTTTATAGAAAGTCACTAAGTGAAGAATTTGGAAAATGTTAACATTAAATTGATGTGTCTGTACTCAGGAGGAAATATTCTTCTTTAGGTTCACTATCATTAAATTTCAGGGATCTCTTAAAATGGCGGGATTAAATTTGCAAGGAAATATAGTCTTTAGATTAAATATGTGCAGGTACATTTTTTCTGCTGCTGCAAGGAGATAAATTCATGATAAGATGCCCATAAGATGAATATAGACGAAATGAGGATGTTAAAAGCCATACTAGTGTGGATAAGTAAAGAAACAAGAAATATGCCAACAACTGTAACTTGCATAAAATGACGATTTGTTAAGGGATGATCAAAGTTGGGTGTTTGTTACATATATTTCTTAGATATAAAGAAGTTCCTGTTTGAGTGATGCAAGCTCTGTGTATTTTGTTCAAAAAGGTAGGATTGATTAGAAGGTCCAGACTAGCATTGCTTCTTGTGTTTGCAGATGATTTAGTTGCTTTAGATATTATAGTACATGTAGCAATTGTTCGAATAAGTAGGTAGAAGGATTTATGTCGCCGCTCCCAAGTTTACTGAGAGAATGGGTCTATTTATTGTTGTTATATTCCTTCTTGGTACAGAACCACACGAAAGATCTGTTATTTGTTCCCTGAAGTGTGTATGTACTTCGTTGTTTGAGTGAAACCTTCAATTTTTTATTTCTAGAATTATATGCCTCTGCTTGACAAACAAATAGCTTTCCTTTACTTCCATAACAGTATAAAACATAGGTTATATTACATTGTATTATCCATGATTAGTGCAGTTGATTTGCTTTAACTGAATTTATAGTGTAAACTGTTCATCAGATCCTTGACTTTCAGTACAATATTTGCTAAAACTTGGTAATTGTGTTGACCCTCATGAAGTTCTTTCTGCGTTATAGGTGCGGAGGTGTCATGGGAAAATATGCAGCTGGAGAACTGAAGCCACCTTCAATTGGTCAGTTGTGTTTCTGAAAAATAATATTTTCTACTTCTTGCTGATTTGCTCTTATACTCATGAATAGTGCAGAGTTAAGTTGCACTGTATTCATGCTTGCTAATAGCCTAAGACTCAATGTATCCATGAAAGAATTAGGAAACTTCAATTTATATTGATAATAAAGATGATATAAACTCCCTCAGGCCAAAAAAAAAAAAAAAAAGAAAAAAAAGGCAACAATAAAAAGTTGCTGTGCAGATATCAAAATGCATGTGCAGTAGTAACTACTTAATGAAAAATTTTTTGCAAACTCCTGTTGAAATTTCAAATTATAGTTGTTTGGTCTGAAAGAAAAGTAATAATGATTGTTTATAACACAGATCAGTTCATCCTCAGTTCTGCATAACATGGTTCACTTAAGCTGTAGAGAGAAGTTATACATTGAACCCATCGGTAAAATTTACTTAAGCGCTCTATATTTGTTGTCAAATTCACTGTAGCTGCTGGAGCTCGTTTTCAGATATCTGATTTTTATGTGGAGGCCTCTTTATTGCTTAGCTTTGTAAAGTTTCTTCCTCAACTGCCAGACAGCCTTAAAACTTCAGAAGGGTACTTCCTAGTTATGCAACTTCACTTGCTTCGAATCTTCTCATTATTCACAAATACAACTGTCTTTTCTCTTCCCCTATCTTGTCCTTTTAGTTCTCGTGACAAGTTTCCCGATATTCTGAAGACAGAATAAAAATGATATCAGCTTAACTTGGCTGGTGGTACTGACTTATGCTTATGGATCAAGTGACATGGTAGACCGGATTATCTGATCGCATGGGACCTGGGATATGGAAATGTGCACACTTTTGGATACAAAATCATTTTAAATGAATTCCTTTTAATTATTTTAGCTAAACCTTGAACAGAGTTACTGAGGTGGTACTTGTATGTTGAGTTAATGACTGTTGGATTCAACTCGAGAACGTACATGTCTGAGGCCAAATTCTTGTCCACTTGTCCCCATGTATATTCTTTTGAAGTAATCCCATAAATGTGGATAATGTTGATATTCAAAAAATAGGATGACATTTCATTAACTCTTATATTGCTGTAGCTTCTTCTTCTCGTGGATCTGGAAAGCATCCGAAGCTAGTGCCTTCAGCTCCAAGGTGGGCTGTTGCTAATGGTGCTGGTGTTATATTAAGTGTATGTGACGATGAAGCAGCTCGTTATGAGACGGCTACCTTGACCGCTGCTGCTGTTCCTGCACTTCTGCTTCCTCCCCCAACAACCCCTATGGATGAGCATCTTGTAGCTGGGTTACCAGCTCTTGAGCCATATGCACGCTTGTTTCATAGGTATGTTTACTGCAAATACTTTCAAGCTTCGTTGCTTGAATCACTCTGTTAATTATTCTATTTATTTAGGTACTATGCAATTGCTAGTCCAAGTGCCACCCAGAGGCTGCTCGTTGGACTTCTAGAAGCTCCTCCGTCCTGGGCTCCTGATGCACTTGATGCTGCTGTACAACTAGTGGAACTCCTTCGCGCAGCAGAAGATTATGCCTCAGGCATGCGGGTAATTTTACCTTTATATATATATATTATTTGGATGAGACTTATATTCTGGAACTTTTGTTGATTGAGTGTGTAATTGTTCCGTTAAAGTTCAAAACTTACAAATTCATATGGATTAAGATTTAAGTAGTTGAAGATAGTGACTGCCACATAAAATGAGCAATTGAATTTATAAATTCAGTGGTTGCACTTATTACACATAGCAATATATCTCATTCTTTCTTAGTGATCTGGTTTTATGTGGCGATTTTTGTCTGCGTTCCAGGCAATTATATCTATGTGAAGGACCTTCTTGAATGTTCATCTATGCCTGCTTACTTCTTGTTTTTGTTTTGCCCATTCTCAATCTGGCTACAGTTACCAATCACCTCTTCTCAGTCCTCTTCAAGTCCTAGAACTCATAGCAACAAGGACATAATTTTAGCAACAAAATTAAGATCTTTCATAATTTCTTGAGAGGAGGCTACAAAAGAGCTTTGAAACACGTAAAAATTGATTTAGTACAGAGAGATTAAGATGGTATTTCACTCCTTGTGCAACAAATAATAATAAATCAGCTGCTAGTTTCATGTTGTCTTGCGAACATGGAGAAGAGACATTCTAGTTAGAGTGGCTAGTCATAGAGTCCATGGCCAGAATCAATGACCCAAGAATAAGACGAGTAGCGCTTGAAGCTGTGGAAGAATGCTTAATTGAATTGCCACAGCATATAACTATTAGAAATTTCACTTGCCACCGATGGCAAAAAGTGTAAACAAGCTAGAAAAACTTGAGCTAAGGTAAAAAAGAGGAGTTAAATCAGCCGATGAAATAGCTGAAATAATGTAAATTGGCTGATCAGTTGCCATTATATGTTAACTTATACAACAAGATAAGTTTGATGTGTTCTTTTCTTTCAGACAACCCGACGTGGCAGGATTTATTTTTATCATTGTATGTTCAGTTAGATGACAAGAAAATGTTATGTTAATTGCTTTCAGACATCCCCAAACTGAAAACTAAGTAATTTATCATTTTTTCTTTTCCTCTTTGAAATCTTGAGATATGTATTTATCTTCTTCATATATTAGTTTTCAAAAGTTACGTTTTGTGGTGGTTTCAGCTGAGAGCACTTGTATGGCTTCCTAAAAAGTTGATCTATCTGTGATTACTGTTACAATTTGGGGCAGATTTTCTAGTCTGTTTTTGGAAGCACTTATTCTTTTATTTTTTTCTTTCTTAAACCTGCAGTACTTTCATAATACTATAGAAGAAATTTTACCTTCATGTATATTCTAATATCTTTGTGTATTTGCTGAAATATTGCATGGATGTTATGGTGTTTTTGTTTGTTAGAAAGCTTTCATGACTGGCCTGTTATGGAACTTCCACTTGTGGGAGAGAGATTGAAAAGGAAAAAGTAATTATTTCAATTGACCATAAGGAAATCCTAATTTCTGGACTTGTTGTTTTGAAGCTTCCGAGAAACTGGATGCACCTGCATTTCTTACGTGCAATTGGGATTGCAATGTCTATGAGAGCAGGAATAGCTGCAGATTCTGCTGCTGCTTTGCTTTTTCGTATACTTTCTCAACCTGCATTGCTGTTTCCTCCATTGAGACAAGTTGATGGCATAGAAGTACAGCATGTGCCTCTGGGCGGTTACATTTCATGCGAGCGAAAACAGGTAGTTCCTTCTTCAATATTCTTCTAATGCTTGTAATGAACGCTCTGCTACTACACATTTCTTTCACACATTCCAAAAATTTTGTGCAGAAAGAAGTGCCTCCAGTAGAAGCTACAATGGAAGCTACTGCCCAAGGGATTGCATCAATGCTTTGTGCACATGGCCCTGAAGTGGAATGGAGAATATGTACCATATGGGAAGCTGCTTATGGCTTAATTCCTCTTAGTTCCTCTGCGGTTGATCTTCCTGAAATTATAGTTGCTACTCCCTTGCAGCCTCCTATCTTATCGTGGAATTTGTACATTCCTCTTCTTAAAGTCCTCGAGTATCTTCCTCGTGGAAGTCCATCTGAAGCATGTCTCATGAAGATATTTGTTGCCACTGTTGAAGCAATTCTTCAGAGGACATTCCCACCCGAGTCCTCTAGAGAACAAATTAGAAAAACAAGATATGAATTTGGGTCTGCCTCCAAAAATCTTGCAGTGGCTGAGATCCGTACCATGGTCCACTCACTATTCTTAGAGTCAAATGCCTCCGTTGAGCTTGCCTCTCGCCTTCTTTTTGTAGTACTAACTGTCTGTGTAAGTCATGAAGCAAAGCCGAGTGGAAACAAGCAACCTAAAGGTGAAGATCGTAATGTTTCTGAAAAACTAACTGAAGAGTTACAAGAAGCTGCAAGGAAACAAAGAGATACAAGAAGTAGACAGCCAAAAAAACTAGGTCCAGTCGCTGCATTTGATTCTTATGTTATAGCTGCAGTTTGTGCCCTATCCTGTGAGCTTCAGCTCTTCCCCTTGATTACAAAAGGGAACAATACTTTAGGTTCCCGAAGTACACGTGATGTAGTTAAACCTGAAAAAGTAAATGGTCTGCCAGAAGTAACCGGTATTGACTCTGCTGTTCATCACACCCATCGGTTATTGACAATTCTAGAGGCACTTTTTTCCCTAAAGCCATCTTCGATAAGCACATCATGGAGTTACAGTTCCAATGAAATAGTAGCTGCTGCAATGGTTGCTGCTCATGTGCTCTTCCGATCTCTTTTTAGACGTTCAAAGGCTTGCATGAATGCTCTTTCCATCTTGATAAGATGCAAGTGGGATAACGAAATTCACTCTCGGGCATCGTCCCTTTTCAACCTCATTGATATTCACAGAAAAGTTGTTGCATCTATTGTCAACAAAGCAGAGCCATTAGAAGCACACTTACTGCATGCACCTGTGTGGAAGGGAAGATCTTGCTTTCACCGAAAAATACTCGATACATGTACTAGCTGTACAAACTCAGAATCAGGACAGGCATCATTCGTGCAGTATGAGAACTTGCCTTGTTCAGAAAATCCACTAAAATGTGAGAGGACTTCTGACCCGAGTGAGGTTGACCGGTGTCTAACAGGAAAAGGAATTGCAAATTTCCCAATAGATGCTTCAGATTTGGCCAACTTTTTGACAATGGACAGGCATATTGGTTTTAGTTGCAGTGTTCAAGTTCTTAGGTCTGTCCTGGCAGAGAAACAAGAACTATGTTTTTCAGTGGTGTCATTGCTCTGGCACAAGTTGATTGCATCACCTGAAACACAACCGAGTGCTGAAAGTACTTCTGCACAGCAAGGATGGAGGCAGGTAATGTTCCAGACACTCTAATTATCATTGTTATACAAAGGGGAGACAGGGGAGGGAAATTTGGGCAGGGATGGATGTGGTTCGAACCCGGTCACCTACCCCGAAACTTGAGCATCCAACCACTACAGCACAATTTGAACCACCTCTTAAGTCTCATTGTTAGCAATGAGCACTTTTTAGCTTCATAATTTATAGTATCGCAAGAACACCCCCC